>PISX010005652.1:29951-105496 GCA_004024625.1 Mellivora capensis | reverse complement strand
TTTTCACCACATCTGTATCTTTGGGGTAAATACCCAGTAGCGCAATTGCAGGGTCATAGGGAAGCTCTATTTTTAACTTCTTGAGGAACCTCCACACTGTTCTCCAGAGTGGCTGCACCAACTTGCATTCCCACCAAGAGTGTAAGAGGGTTCCCCTTTCTCCACATCCTCTCCAACACACGTTGTTTCCTGTCTTGCTAATTTTGGCCATTCTGACTGGCGTGAGGTGGTATCTTAATGTGGTTTTAATTTGAATCTCCCTGATGGCTATTGACGATGAACATTTTTTCATGTGTCTGATAGCCGTTTGTATGTCTATCTATCTATCAAGACAGACCAAAATTTCATTTTTATCCCCTGTATTCTTAGATTTTCTAAAATGCACTTATTTAACATTCTAACAACCTTTACTTAAAAAACAACACACGTCAGATACTCCAGAAAGCCATGGCTATCAAAACGTTTAAGATTATTAAATCTTTTAATTTATAAATTATGTATCACAGAAATATGCTAAAAGGTCATGCTTATAGAAATTAATTTTTCGGGCGCCTGGGTGGCTCAGTGGGTTAAGCCGCTGCCTTTGGCTCAGGTCATGACCTCAGGGTCCTGGGATCGAGTCCCGCATTGGGCTCTCTGCTCAGTGGTGAGCCTGCTTCTCTCTCTCTCTCTCTGCCTGCCTCTCTGTCTACTGTGATCTTTCTCTCTGTCAAATAAATAAATAAAAATCTTAAAAAAAAGAAATTAATTTTTACCCCAGAACAGAAGAATTAGTTTCATTGAAGGATAAAAAATCAACCAAAACCAAAGATACATAAATGCAAAATGATGTGGACAACTGAAGCTTGGTTGGTCTTCAATTATCCAGTTGTTTCAGGCTCATGTGCTTTTGAGTCCTCACTAGCCTCAAATTAGTGTCACAATCCTGTGCTTTGCTTTGTGTATATATGCACATCATATTAAAAAATACTGTTTGGCAATACATAAAGAATTTTTTCAACTCATTATTAAAAAGACAAATAACCTAATTAAAAATGCTCTAAGTTTTATATAGACCCTTTCCCCCAAAAGATACAACTGGCAGGTAAACACATGAAAAGATGATCAATGTCATCATGAAATGAGAAGCAAGTAGAGGAGCATCTTCATGCTGGCTGAGGCAGCTATAGTAAAAAAGCCAGATAATAACAAGGGTAGTTAAAGGTGTGGAAAAGCCGAGCCCTTACATATTGCTGGAGGGAGTGTACGATGGTGCAGCTGTTCTGGAAAACAGTTTGGCAGCTCCTTAAAGAGCTAAACATAGAATTATCACATGACCCAGCAATTCCACCCTAGGTATATATCCAAGAGAAATGAAATATATGTCCACACAAAAACTTGCATATGGATTTTCACAGCAGCATTATTCATAATAGCTAAAATGTGGAAATTATCTAAATGCCCATTAATTGATAAGCAAATAAATAATATGTGGTATGTATCTACCATGTAATGAAATCTTATTTTACAAATGAAAGTAATGAAGTACTAATATAAGGTACAGCACAGAAGAACTGTGAACACATAACACTGCCTGGACGAAGCCAGTCAAAAAAGACCACACACTGCATAACTGCATTTATATGAAATGTCTAGAAGAAGCAAAGCTATAGGAACTGAAAAGAGATGAGTGGCTGCTTAGAACTGTAGATGGGGAAGAAGGGACAATGGAGAAAAAGAGGAAGGACAGCTAATGGCTATGGGGTTTCTTCTAGGAGGGATGATAATGCTCTAAGTCTACGGTAATACAGGATGCCTGGATGGCCTCAGTTAGTTAAGCATTGGACACTTAGTTTTGGCTCAGGTCCTGATCTTGCAGTCTTGGGGTGGAGCCCTGTGTCCTGTAAGGCTCCCTGCTCAGCAGGGAGTCTGCTTCAGATCCCCTCTTCCTCTCCCTCTGTTCCTCCCATTACTTGTGCCCATGCTCTCACTCTTAAATAAATAAATAAAATCTTAAAAGAAGATGACTGTGGGAATAGTGTCACAGTTCTGTGAATATATTAAAAATGATTGAATTGTATAGTTGAAATAATTTGTTTGAGATTTTATTTATTTATTTGACAGAGAAAGAGAGAGAGAGAGAGATCACAAGTAGACAGAGAAGCAGGCAGAGAGAGAGGGGGAGAAGCAGGCTCCTGCTGAGCAGAGATTCCTGATGTGGGGGTCAATCTCCGGACCCTGAGACCATGACCTGAGCCGAAAGCAGATGTTTAACCCACTGAGCCACCCAGGTGTCCCTGAATTGTATACTTTAAATGGATGCATTATATGGTATAAGCTGTATCTCAATAAAGCTGTTTAAAGAACGGAAAATGGGGACACCTGGGTGGCTCAGTCGGTTAAGTGGCTGCCTTTGGCTCAGGTCATGATCCCATCGTCCTGGGATCGAGTCCCACACCGGGCTCCTTGCTAGGCCGGGATCCCGGGAGCCTGCTTCTCCCTCTGCCTCTGCCTGCCACTCTGTCTGCCTGTGCTCGCTCTCTCTCTCTACCTCTCTCTCTGACAAATAAATAAATTGAAAAAATTAAAAAAAAATGGAAGAATGCCACCTGGCCCTCTTTTTGAACAAATTACATGATCTGGAAAGTGAGCATTTTCATATACAAATGGAAACAGTATGTGTTTCCGTCTTTCCATCTCTAGCTCTAAGAATCCATAAAATGTACTGGGGAGAAACATTCTAGAAAGCTGGTTTAATAAAGTGAAGATGACTATTGGTTATCTACTGATGCCTAACAAATTACCCCAAGCATAGCAGCTTAAAACAGGTATTTTTTGTCCTACCCAGTTTCTACTGGTCAGGAACCAGGGAGCACCTTAGCTGGCTGGGTCTGGCTTACATCGCTTAGGAAGCTGCAGTCAGGCTGGGGCTGTGATCTCGGAAAACTAGATTAGTGCTGGAAAATCTGCTTTGAAGCTCACTCTCATGGCTGCAGGTTGGAGGCTACAGTTCCTCCCTTATCAACCACTCCATATGACTGCTCAGGACAAGGTTTCCCACCGAACAAAAGGTCAGAGAGACAGAGAGAGTATGACAACGATTAAGACAGAAGCTCTGCTTTAATCTTAATAGTGATACCCCATCATTTCTGCAATATCCTACTGGCCACATAGGTCAATTCTGATTGGTGTCAGAGGGGATTAGACAAGAGTGTGAATACCAGGAGGTGGGAATCACTGGGGTCATTATGGAGGCCAGCTACCAAAATGACATTATAACAATAAATAGACCAAAGATCCCACGCAAGTGAATGCTTGACCTTTGTAATCAAAGAGGATAGACAGGATACGTAGTCCTTAGTAGTACCACAGACACAGTCCTGGGGAGGCAGGACGTGGTTTAAAAAGGTTTGCAAGGAACAGTCATACTATTTTCCATTCTCCATGTGATGAAGCTACAATTGGTATAAAACAATACTGTGAAGTTGAGGGCTGGTGGAAGGAGTACATAATTGATTTAGTCAACCTCACTCTCCCCTCCTCACTACCACTGACAGAGGAGCAAACAGTCCTTGTTGCAGAAAGGCTAGGTGACTCTACCAAGGTCATACAGTGATTGAGCAGGAACTAGACCCCATTCTCTGTGTCTTCTCAATACATCAGGAGCTATACATCAGAGAAGCAATGGCAGTGACTCCTAGTACAGATGATATGGTAAACATGCGAGCATTACATCACATCCATTAAACAGCCAGTGACTCCAGAAGTGATACTTCTTTTTGTGGTTTTCTGATGCTGACTGTGTTACTTTCTCAGGCAGTAGTGGACTCTTACCCTTATTTCCACTTCAACTGAGAGCTGTCTTACATAGCTGGAAGAGGAAGGACTCACTCATTCAGCTCAGAGAATATTACAGTCTCCATCCCATGCCTACTACTGAAAATGCAGATGTGAAGAACAGAAGACATGATCCATTCACTCACAAAGCAGATAGTCAAGTTGATAAAGCAAGACCTAAACATGGAACACTACGAAATTATACACCATTTGACAGGATGGAGCAAGGATTTATATATTTTCAAAAGTTTTATTTAATAATAAAAAAACTTACCTAATACTTACAGTGAGCCAAATACATTACAGTATCAACTCTCTGAATCAATTATGAGGTTATCCTCATTTTATAGATGAGGAAAGCACAGTCTTACAGAGTTAAGGAACTTGTCAAAGTTCTCTCTTGGCAAGAAGCAGGGCTAGATTCTACCCAGGTAGGATGGCTGCAGGGTCCACACTTTCTTAACCACCATTCTATGAAGATTCTTGATAATAGTTACAATTTTCTTCTGAATTCCTCCTAAGTCCTTTTTTCAGGGTTCTGAAAGAAAGTAAGTAATGGAACTTTAAAGGTCCTCTGAGGAATCCTCAGATTCCTGCACAGGGGAAGGGACGACCTAGTCCAGTACAGCAAGGATGTTTCAGGACAGTGGCCAGCCCTGTGTAGAGGGGTGTGGAAGGGGGAGTAAATATCACTAATGAGGCAGTCAGTGTTTTCCTGGTGCCAATATGAAAGATGAAATTTTTTCATAACTGCAGTTAGAAAATTAAACTTTAGTTGGAAGGAAGAAATTAAATGGATACACTGCTGTGCAAGTGCAAAAATAAATTAATTTGACTCTCAAAGTGCACTAGAATGTGGAGACACTTAATATAATCTTCTAATGATGCCCTCCCAGCATCATGCCATAGGAAAACAGCATAACATACCAGGAAGAGATGTAACTAATTATTTTTGAAGAAGACAAAAGTAGTTTGAAAAGAATAAGGTATTCTGTAGGTGTGGAAAGCCCTTTTCTTCGAACAAAACAATGAGTTTCATTTTGGTAAAAAAATTGCCAAATTTGCCACCCTATAAAGCAATAGCTATCTCTTTCCATTAAAACCAAATTTTTGCAACTATGGAAAATGTTCCTCACAAGGAAAGATCTTGCAGGCCGCTGGCAATCTTCATGTATCTAATTCCTACTTTGTGTTCTTCTGATCACACGCCCTGAATTATCCATGGGCCTCTCAATGAAAACCAAACGATGCATTGTCCCAAACTGTAGGAAGAGGCCTCATGCACAGCTCTCAGGAATAGAGTATAAGGCAGCACAATGAGTATCTGCACAGGTTTTCTTATAAGACAATGTGTCTATGCCGTTTATTTGTGACTTTGTAAATGTACTAAGGATTTTTTTTAATTTCTCTAATATTCAAAATTTTATTTCAAAGTCTTTTGCCAAGAAACTGTATCTAGATATGGAAGGTATTCAGCGTTCCAAAAGAAAGTTTAGTAACTGACCTTTCCTGTAAATTATATCTAACTGTCACCACAACTATCTTATGGTCTTTAGTATGAGAACGGCCTTTATGAGGTCATTCAATTCACTCTGGTTACCATATTTGGAAAGTTCGCATTGAACAACCACAAGTGGAGGTGGTTTTTCCTTCTGTTATGAAAGTAGACACGGACACACTCATTAGTAAACCACTCCAGAGTACAAATGTACTCTCCTCCTTGCATATGGAAGGATGATGTGTTATCAGCTACCTTAGATGAGTATTAAAGTTATAATGCTAACATAACAGAGAAAAAGAGGAAATGGGGTAATGAGAAATTTGTAGAAGAGAATGGGGGATAGGCTAGGTAAGGTAGTGTGTGTGTGTGTGTGTGTGTGTGTGTGTGTGTGTGTGTGTTTAGCCAAGCACAATAGGAGTGAACTGACCAAATGGAAGCAGAAGCCCTCTAGCAAACAGCTGCTCTCCTAGTTCTCCAACACCTTATGATGTGGCTCACGCATCCTAGCATCCTTTTCCCAAAGTGACCAATTCTGCATGTGTCTCATCTTGATTCAGAGATTTGGCACATATGGCTCTCCTAGAGACCCTTAGTCTGGAGGGGCCAAACAAACCACATTAATCCTTCTTGTCTTAGGACCTTGTTTCCCAGAATCATTCTAGGCATACTCTGAACTTCTGTTTAGGGAGACAAGAGATGTCAGGGTCTACCAAGAATAAATAGAAAATGTTCTGAGTTAATATTGCATCAGGCCAGACCCAGAAATATAATTGCCTTGTAATAGAATTTAATATTAGAATGCAGTTAGCTTATAGATTGCATCTTTTGTTCTTTTATTTCTAATCTGCTGTGATGCTCAGAGTTTTCTGTGAGCATTCTGTATACTTCTACTGTTGTTACTACTGCTGCTGCTAGTTCTACTAGTAGGACTACTAATACTAACAATTACCTTCATACATAGAGCACTGATTACACGCTGGCGATTCCATCAAGGTATTTACATATGTAAGACCCATTTAGTCTTTCTTACAATTTTAAGAGATAAGTTAGTATCCCTGGTTTAAAAACTTACCCAACATTATTAAACAAGTAAGGACCAGTATCAGAAGTCACACCTGGCAATCTGGCTCAAGAATCAATGCTCTTAGACACTATACCATAACAATTTTGTTGAAATGACTATGCCATCCAAACCAGAGGCCAGCCATTTACAATCTTGTCTATAAGTGTCTAATCAACTGTTTGAACTAGTGCCATTCTTTGTCTCAATTTCCACCATATACGGATCGAGGCTCAGTGATTTGCTTCTGGTTATCCAATGCTATAATGATGATGTAGGAACTTTTCACTAACAAATTTGACGTTGCTAGATGAGTCAGGATGTTTAAGGCCTGAAAATGAAATATATCTCAGGGAAGGAAAGAGGCAACAAATTAAAACCAAGTCAATCTTCTAAGAATTTCACACTTCATATTTTGTGATGCAAGCATTAGATTTATACTGTATGGAGGAAAACACTGATACTCCGTGATTAGGTGATTTTTCCAAGGTCACAGATAAAGTCAGGATGGACAGCTGTCATGGGAATGCAGCTAAAGCCCCAGCCTTTCCTGTGGCACCACAGTGCTTCCCTGCCTGTCCTCTCAGCCACAAGGAGCAGAGATCATAAAGAGAACCTATATAAAGCCCCTAGCACGATGTCTTGCAAAGAGCACATACACAGTAAATTAATTTGGATGTGGGGATGGAAATAGGTGAATATCAAATGAAAAGTGCTAACAGATTGTTAATTCAAACAAAAGTGGGTACATTTTTGTGTAACTTCTACAAGGTGGTACCCATGAAAATAAGTGAATTTCTGAAGGGAAACCCTGTATGACTTGAAACTCTGTATCACTTGAATCTATATGACTTGAATCTCTCCCTGAGTAAAAAATGAAGTAATACCAAGAGAAAATCCAATAAATGTGGTATTTGTAGATCAGATACATGAGTTCATGGGGAATTTTGCTGCACGAAAAAACTTCCTAACAATAACTCAGAGTCACTTTGTCAAAAGGACTCTGCCTTTCTCCCTAGCCAGAATCTCACCATAATACTGACAAACATGTGTTGAGTACCTACAGGAGGTAAGGAAATGCAGAAACTTAAGAAACTACTAAACTATGCAAACTTACTACGTTCAGTTCTGGTCTGGAAATGGACTCACTTATTCACTCACCAAGTCAGCCAAGAAATCATAATTGAACACAAGTTATGTACAAAATAGCAGGTATGTCCCTGCCATACCTGCAGGTATACCTAGGCATAGATAGGGAGGATGGCATAGATGGTGATATCAAAGCAGGGGCTGGAGTGCTTAAAAGAAAAGCTCCAGAAGCATGGATGTTATCTGTAATGGGTTAGAGGAGCATCTGTATGAAGTGCCACCTGAGCCAATGTGAGAGTACAGTATGCTGAGGACACTGCAAGTATTTAAAAATGAATAGAATTCAGAGAATGCATACAGAAGTCTTTGGACTCAATTTCACAAATCATAATTATGTAGCCATAGAATTAGAGGTAGAAGGTTTTATGAGACAATAAGTTCTACATACTCTCATTTTACATTTAAGGAGACTAAGTCCTCTAATTAGGTGTTCAGAATGTTCCCTAAGGACACTGCCACTTGAGGTGAGGATGTTCTCAAATACAGAACTGAATGCTGCTAAGTTTGAGAGTAAAAACAGCTGAGTGCTGCCACGTTAGAGAACCACTATGACACTTATTAAAATAATTACTTAGAGAAATCACCTCTAGCTGATCTGAATGGTATCCACATACAAAAAAGAAAAGTTAAAGATCTATAAACCATCCCTCCTTATGTACTGTATGGGCTGATCCAAGAACATTGGAGGACAAACTTCAATACCATTAATTCACCAATTAACCTAAGTCTTCCCTGTGTTTTAAAACTAGCTGGTAGTGGGTATTAAGGAGGGCATGTATTACATGGGGCACTGGGTGTGATGCATAAACAATGAATCATGGAACACTGAAAAAATAAAATAAAGTTATTTGTTTTAAACACAAAAATAAACAAATTCTGTCATTTAAAAATAAATGAAACAAGCTCTTATTAATTGAATTCAATAAAAACTGAGGTGCAATAGCTATTAAATGAAGTAATTCTTATAAATTCCCTTGTGGATATTTGCTAAACTTTGTCAAAAATTTTACCATTATTAATTACTAAGCAACACATTATCTTGTCCCATTCCATGGGTTGTCTCTTTGTTTTATTGACTGTTTCCTTTGTGGTGTAGAAGAGATTTATCTTGATGATGATCCAAATGTTCATTTCACTTTTCTATCCCTTGCTTATGGAGATGCATCTTGAGAGATGTTGCTGTGGCTGATGTCGAAGGGGTTACTGCCTATGTTCTCCTCTAGGAGTTTGAAGGATTCCTGGCTCCCATTAAGGTAATTCATCCATTTTCAGTGAATATTTGTGTATGAGGGGAGAGAATAATTAAGTTTCACTCTTCTGAACATAGCTGTTCAATTTTCCCAGCACCACTTATCTTGGTGTATGGGCAAAGAGAATGGTATTTTTTCTACTGAATATTTTTTTCCTGCTTTGTCCTATATTAGTTAACCATAGTTTTAAGCGTCTATGCCTGGGCTCTCTACACGCTTCCATTGGTTTATGTCTCTGTTCGCATGCCAGTACCATGCTGTCTTAGTGATCACAGTTTGTAATACCTTGGAAGAAATCCAACCAAAGGGGTAAATGATCTATACTTGAGGAACTACCTAACACTCACGAAAGAAAATAAAGAAGACACAAAAATAGGGAAAACATTTCATGCTATTGGATCAGAAGAATAGAAATTCATAAAATCTCTATGCTTCCCAGAGCAATCTATACTTTCAACCTCATCCTGATCAATATACCATCAGCATTTTACAAAGTGCTGGAACAAGCAATCCTTAAATGTGCATGGAACCAGAAAAGACCCTGAATCACCAACAGAATGTGGAAAAGAAAACAAAGCTGGGGCATCTCATTGCCTGATTTCAAGATTTATGACAAAGCTCTGATCAATCAGTATGTGATGTATATTGGAGGAAGTTATGTTTGTACTCGGTAACAATGGCATTCTCTGGTTTTAGGACTGAATGTTCTCTTTATATCTTTGATGTCCAACTGTTCCAGGGTGTCATTCAAAGCCCTTGTTTCTTTTCGAACTATCTTCTATTTAGGTGATCTAGTTCTGTGAGTGGGATGTTGAGGTCTCTGCCTATTCATGTATTATTATGAATAGGATTCTTTATTTTGTTTAAGAGTTGGCTGATGGAGTTGGCTGCTCTCATGTTGGGGACATAGATATTTAAAATTGCTAGATTTTGGTGTTGCATAGACCCTTGAGGTCTGATATTATATCCCTCTACACCTCTTTCTACAGTCTTTGGTTTAAAATCTACTTGCATTCCCAACAGTGTAAAAGGGTTCCACTTTCTCCACATCCTCTCCAACACATGTTGTTTCCTGTCTTGCTAATTTTGGCCATTCTAACTGGTGTTAGGTGGTATCTCAATCTGGTTTTAATTTGAGTCTCCCTAATGGCTAGTGATGATGAACATTTTTTCATGTTTCTGAAAGCCATTTGTATGTCTTCATTAGAGAAGTGTCTGTTCATAACTTCTGCCCATTTTTGATATGATTATTTGTTTTGTGTGTGTTGAGCTTCTTGATAGATCATGGATATCAACCTTTTGTCTGTACTGTCATTTGCAAATATCTTCTCCCATTCTGTGGGTTGCCTCTTTGTTTTCTTGACTGTTTCCTTTGCTGTGGAGAAGCTTTTGATCTTGATGAAGTCCCAAAAGTTAATTTTTGCTTTTGTTTCCTTTGCCTTGGAGACCTGTCTTGAAAGAATTTGCTGTGGCTGATATTAAAGAGATTACTAACTTGTATTATATGAGAACTGCCCCCCAGCTATCTTTCGAGGTCCATTGGACTGAAGAATACTTCTCCACCCCTCACTTTCTGACTGGAAGTGTCTTTAGGTTCAAAACGACTGTCCTGTACACAACATATGGATTGGTTCTGTCTTTTTCTTCAAATTGAAAACCCTATGACTTTTCATGGGACCATGTAGACTTTTCCTGTTTTCAGTAAATTGAAGGATAGGACTTTCTTAACATCATGTTGCCTGTGATGTCCGGGTTTCTATAGATTACTTCTGTAAGTGTCTGGTCTGCGTTACTCTTGAGGTCTTTCTTCTTTCATAGAATTCCCCTTCATATTTCTTGCAGGGATGCCTTGGTGGTCACATATTCTTTCAGTTTTTGTGAGTCCTGGAAGATCCTTGTCTCTCCATCCATTTTGAATGGCAGACTTGATGGATAACATATTTTTGGTTGCATGTTCTTTTCACATAGTACTGTGAATATACCTTGCTAGCCCTTTCTGACTCGTCAGGCTTTTTTTGTGGACGGGTCTGATATTATTCTAATGTTCCTCCCACTGTACCTAATACATCTTTTCTCCTTAGCAACTATCAAGATAACTTATTTGGCTCTAAGATTTGCAAGTATCTCTATTATATGCCAGGACAGTAGTCCATTTTCATTGATCTTTGGAGGGGCACTCTTTGCCTCATGGAGAGGAATGCTTGTTTCCTTCCGCAACCTAGGGAATTCTCTTCTATGAGTTGCTCAAATATATCTTCTAGTCTCTCTCTTCATTCCAACAGGGCTCCCAATAATCCTGACCTTGGACCATTTTGTGGCATCATTGTTCTCTCTAAGTATGTTCTCCTGAGTTTCCAGCTATTTGTCATTATCCTCCTCAGATTCCTTTCTTTCTATCAACTGATCTTGTAGCTCACTAGCTCATTCTTCTGCCTCTTTAACCCTGGTTGTTTGAGTTTCCAGTTTAGACTGTATCTCATTCACAGCATTTTTAATGTCATCCTGATTAGATCTCATTTCTGCCCTTTTAGATTTTATATTTTCTCTAATGCTTTTCTCAAGCCTAACTACTAATTTCATGATTGCTACCCTGAAGCGCATCTCTGATATCTTGTTTATATCCATATCCATCTGTGGCAGGGACCATTGACTCTCTTTTCTTGGTTGGGCATTCTTCCCCCCTCATCATTCTGCTGAGGGCTGGTTGAGAGAGAATTCAGAGTCCAAAATATCAATCACAACACAAGCAATATGCATTTGTGAAAAAATGTGAAGTGGTCGGAAGCTACCACTGATACATCATCAAAACCAACATGATCCAAAATGATAAAAAAGAAAGACCAAAGGAATGAGAAAAAAAAGAAAAAGAAAAAGAAAATAAATAGGGGGTGAGGAGAGAAATTATAATCTCTCAGGGTGGAAACAGCAGGGTGATCTGCCAGTACCTGCTTGTTTTTTGGTGTTACAAATCACTGTATCACAAAATTGCATAGAAGTCAGAAGTTAGATATATAGTAAGATAAAATTGAATAGAGTAAAAAATGGGCTGGTGTATGGCATAACTCTATAATCCATATATGTCAAAACAAAATAGAATTAAGGAAGGAGGGGCAAGATGGCAGAGAAGTAGGAGACCGTGTTCCAACTGGACCCCTGAATTGAAGTAAATAACAACCAGAAGACACTGAATACCTATGAATTCAGCATGAGAGGTAAGAATATACACTTCAGGATGTTACAGGGACAGGAGATCCTCAGTGGAGAATTACAGTGGAGAGAAAGCACACAGACTTTATTGGGATATCAGAAGGGTAAGTGAGTCACCAGATGTGACCCATTGGAAAGTAATGCCTCCATACAAAAGTGCCCTGTGCTTGAGGGCCAACATTAACTTGGAGTCTAGTTAAAAGTACTCAGAAAGAACAAAGTGTCTTAAGGGGCATTTTGGTGGAATTGGACAGCCACAGGCATGGACTTAAGCCCATGGACCAAGAGTGGTCAATGCCAGTGCCCACCATGCCTGAGAGTGCCCATCCAGAGCTCCTGTCAGTGGTCCCTGAGCCCATAGTTTTCTGCTGCTTGTACCAATTCGGGGCCTGTGCAGACCCCTGCCCACAAGAAAACTTGGCACAGACTGCTTCCTGACATCCCTGCTCCCTCAGCCTTCTACCAAGTGAACCACTGCCTTCCATGACCTGCACCTCAGCTGGTCTGTGGTCATGACTCCAGACAGCAGTCCCAGCAATGTAGGACTGGGATACAGTTTGCCAGACCAATATTGCTCCCGGATATAGTGGCAAGGATGCAGAGACAAGCTGGGGCCTCAGCCGACCACTGAGATAGTGGCTGGGGGTGTACAATGCTTGTAGGAGGTGCAGTGTTCAGTGAAGTGTGCAGAGGTGGAACTTGTGTATTTTGGACTATCTAGATGGGAGCAGACTGAGGCTTCTCTCAGAGTCAGAGGTCTGGGTGCAGACAGTTTACTTTGCACTAAACTTCCAAGAAACCACAAAGTGTGACCAAAAAACAAAAACCTCCAGAGAACCCAAACCTGAAGAAACAATTTTCCACAGATACCAGCCCACTGGTAAGTGACTGGATGACTCAGCCCAGGCAAGACTGACTGAAAAACAGTAAAGCAGTCCCCTTCCCCAGAACAGGAGCCAAAAGAACAAGTGGACAATAATCACAGGGTCCCCATATAAGGGTAAAAACCCAACACGCGGGGGTAACTTTGCATTACATTCTTGGTATTGCTCCAAAACTTGTGTATTTCAGAGAAACAACTTTTTTTTTAAATTGTTCTCACAGAACGAGGAGTCAAGATGGTGGAGAAGGAGCAGACTGAGGACATCAGGTAGCAGGAGATCAGCTAGATAGCTTATCAAACCATTCTGAACACCTACAAATCCAACAGGAGATTGAAGAGAAGGACAATAATTCTAGAAACAGAAAATCGACCACTTTCTGAAAGGTAGTACCTGTGGAGAAGTGAATCCAAAGCGATGGGAAGATAGACTGCTGGGGGAGGGGTTGGCTCCCAACAAGTGGCAGTGAAATGGAGCACAAAATTGGAACTTTTAAAAGTCTGCTCCATTGAGGGACATCACTCCAGAGGCTAACCCAGAGTGAAGACCATGTGGGGACAGCGTAGTCTCAGGTCCTGTGGGGACACACCAGGATCAGGGGTGTCTGAATGTCTCAGAGCTAACATGTATTGGAGCAGGGAAGCCAGGTCCAGAGAAGGAGCCAAGGAGTGAGCTCTCAAGTTGGGGTTGCCTTAAATTGTGATCTGTGGCACAGGACAGAGACCCCACAAGATCTTGGGAGAACCCCTTGGAATAATGCCAGAATCTGTGGGGTTTTGAGATTCCAGGCAAGGCTGTGTGCCAGAGACAGAGATGTTTGGTCACGGGCTGGGTGAGCTTAGAGAGTGGCCTTGGACCAGGGAGACGGGAGTGATTGAGCGCTTTTCTCTGAGGTCTCACTGAGGAGTGAGGCCCCGAGCTCTGGGCTCCTCCGGGCCAGAGATTGGGAGGCCACCATTTTCATTCCCATCATCCGGAACTGTACAGAAAGTGTTCAGGGAACAAAAGCTCCCAAAAGCGAACATGAGCAGATTACTTAGCCTGGCCCCTGGTAAGGGTGGTGTAATTCTGCCTCAGGCAAAGACACTTGACAATCACTACAACAGGCCCCTCCCCCAGAAGATCAGCAATACATCCAGCCAAGACCAAGTCCATGTACCAAGGAGAACAGCGGAATTTCATTTTTTATTTTATAATTTATTTTTTATTTTTTAATTTTTTCCCTTTACTATTTTTTTAACTCTTACCCTTTCCTCTTTTAACGTGTTTTAACTAGTTTATCTTAACAATACTTCTCATAAAAAAATATTTTTGGAACATTCATTATTATAGTCAAACTTATCCTTTATTGTATCTACCTTTATTTTTGTATACACATTTTTTTCTAAAATATTTTGTATTTTATTTGTACACTTATTGTATACAAATATTGTATATATATTTGTATATACAACAAATTTGTATATACAACGAATATTGTATACAAATTATTGTATATATATTTATACTTGTATAAAAATGTGTATATTTTGTATACACATTTTTTTCTAAAAATTTGGGATACAACTTCTTCTAAGAACCAAATAGAGGGGTGCCTGGGTGGCTCAGTGGGTTAAAGCCTCTGCCTTCGGCTCAGGTCATGATCTTGGGGTCCTGGGATCAAGCCCCACATGAAGTTCTCTGCTTGGCAGGGAACCTGCTTCATCCTCTCTATCTTTCTGCGTTCCTTTCTGCCTACTTTTTATCTCTGTCTGTCAAAAAAATAAATAAAATCTTTAAAAAATATATATAACCTAAATCTAGAACAGGGCTTTGTTCTAGTCTCCAGCCTGAACAAATTCTCTACATATTCTTTTTCTTTATTCTCCCAACCAACTTATCTTATCAACACCTTCTTTAGAAATTATTTTTTTTCATTTTTATATTCATATTCCTTCCCTTCATTGTGTTTACTCTTTTCTATATTTTTCATTCTTTAAAATTTTGGAAGATAGTTTTTTCTATGAGACCAAACTAATCCCTAAAATTAAGTGGGTGACCTTGTTCTATTCAGCAGTCTAATACACACACACACACACACACACACACACACACATTTATATATTACATATAATATATACATACATATAATGTATACATGTAATATATGTATAAATATAATATATGTATAATATATATAATATAATATAATATAATATAATATAATATATATTATATTATATTTTTCTTTATTTTTAAAATTTTTTTCTCTGAACTTCTTCTTACCCCCTGTCATCCCCCCATGATTTGGGGTATCTTCTGACTTGGTTAAAGCACATTTTCCTGGGGTATTTGCCACCATTTTAGTATTTTATTCTCTCCTTCATATATTCTTATATGGATAAAATGACAAGGAGGACAAATTATCACACACAAAAGAAAGGGGCAGTAACGAAGGCTAGGGACGTAATCAATATGGACATTGGTAATATGTCAGATCTAGAGTCCAGAGTGACAATTCTCAAGATGGTAGTCAGGCTCGAAAAAGGCATGGAAGATATTAGAGAAGCCCTGTCTGGAGAAATAAAAGCGCTTTCTGGAGGAATAAAGGAACTAAAATCTAACCAAGCTGAAATCAAGAAAGCTATTAATGAAGTGCGATAAAAATGGAGGCTCCTACTGCTAGGATAAATGAGGCAGAAGAAAGAATTAGTGATATACAATACCAAATGACAGAGAATAAAGAAGCTGAACAAAAAAGAGACAACCAAATACTGGAACACAAAGTGAGAATTCAAGAGATAAGTGATACCATAAGACGAAACAACAATAGAACAATTGGGATTCCAGAATAAGAAGAAAGAGAGAGGAGAGCAGAAACTATATTGGAAAGAATTATTGTAGAGAATTTCCCTAATATTGCAAAGGGATCAAGCATCAAATTCCAGGAGACATAGAGAACCCCCCTCAAAATCAATAAGAGTAGGTCCACACCCCATCATCTAATAGTAAATTTTACAAGTCTTAACGACTAAGACAATGCAGCCCGGGACAAGAAGTCTGTAACATACAATGGTAAAAATATTAGATTGGCAGCAGACTTATCCACAGAGACTTGGCAGGCTTGAAAAAACTGGCATGATATATTCAGAGCACTAAAGGAGAAAATCATGCAGCCAAGAATACTATATCCAGCTAGGCTATCATTGAAAATAGAAGGAGAGATAAAAAGCTTCCAGGACAAACAAAAACTGAAAGAATTTGTAAACACCAAACAAGCTCTACAGGAAATATTGAAAGGGGTCCGCAAAGCAAAGAGAGAGCCTAAAAGTAGTAGATCAGAAAAGAACCGAGACAATATACTGTAACAGTCACCTTACAGGCAATACAATGGCACTAAATTCATATCTCTCAATAGTTACCCCAAATGTAAATGGGCTAAATGCCTCAATCAAAAGACACAGGGTATCAGAATGGATTAAAAAAACAAAAACAAAAACTAAACCCACCAATATGCAGTCTACAGGAAACATATTTTAGACACAAAGTCACCCGCAGATTTAAGGTGAGGGGGTGTAGGGGAGCCTGGGTGGCTCAGTTGGTTAAAGCCTCTGCCTTTGGCTCAAGTCATGATCCACGGGGATCATGCCCCGCATTGAGCTTTCTGCTCATCAGGGAGCCTGCGTCCTCCTCTCTCTCTGCCTGCCTCTCTGCCTACTTGTGATCTCTGTATGTCCAATAAATAAATAAAATCTTTAAAAAAATAAAGTGAGGGGGTGGAAAACAATTTATCATACTAATGGACATCAGAAGAAAGCTGGGGTGGCAATCCTTATATCAGATCATTTAGACTTTAAGCCAAAGACTATAACAAGAGATGAGGAAGGACACTATATCATACTCACAAGGTCTGTCCAACAGGCAGATCTAAAATTTTAAACATCTATGCCCCTAACATGGGGGCAGCCAAATATAAAAAAAAAAAACAAACAAACAAACAATTAATACCAAGATCAAAGAAACACATCGACAATAAAACAATAATAGTAGGGGACATTAACAATGAAATGGACAGATAATCCCAGCAAAAGATCAACAAGGAAATAAAGGCCTTAAATGACACACATAACCAGATGGACATGACAGATATATTTAGAAAATTCCATCCCAAAGCAACAGAATACACATTCTTCTCTAGCGCACATGGAACATTCTCTAGAATAGATCACATCTTGGGTCATAAATCATGTCATAAATCATCTGGTATCAAAAGATGGGGATCATCCCCGGCATATTTTCAGACCACAATGCTCTGAAGCTAGAACTCAAACACGAGAGGAAATTTAGAGAGAACCTAAATACATGGAGACTAAAGAGTATCCTTCTAAAGAATGAATGGGTCAACCAGGAAATTAAAGAAGAATTGAAAAAAATAAAGGAAACAAATTATATTGAAAACACAACATTTCAAAATCTGTGGGACACAGCAAAGGCAGTCCTGAGAGGAAAATATACATCGGTGCAAGGCTTTCTCTAGAAACAGGAAAGGTCTCAAATACACAACCCAACCCTACACCTAAAGGAGCTAGATAAAGAACAACAAAGAAAGCCTAAACCAAGCAGGAGAAGAGAAATAATAAAGACCAGAGCAGAAATCAATTCCTTACACCACAAAAGAAAATAGACTCAAAATGGATGAAGGACCTCAATGTGAGAAAGGAATCCATCAAAATCCTTGAGGAGAACACAGGAAGCAACCTCATCAAACTCAGCCACAGCAACTTCTTCCTAGGAACATTGCCAAAGGCAAGGGAAGCGGGGACAAAAATGAACTATTGGGACTTCGTAAAGATCAAAAGCTTTTGCACAGCAAAGGAGACAATTAACAAAACAAAAAGACAACTTACAGAATGGGAGAAGATATTTGCAATAATAGAAACCAAAGAAACAATAGAGCAAGTCAGCAAAACTAGGATCTGGTTCTTTGAAAGAATTAATAAGATTGATAAACGCCTGGCCAGACTTATGAAGAAGAAAAGAGAAAGGACCCAAATAAATAAAATCATGAATGAAAGAGGAGAGATCGCAACCAACAACAAAGAAATAGAAACAATTATAAAAACATATTATGAGAAACTCTACACCAAGAAATTTGACATTGTGGAAGAAATGGATGCATTAAGACATAAAAACTACCACTACTGAACCAGGAAAAAATACAAGACCTGAACAGACCCATAACAAGTAAGGAGATTGAAGCAGTCACCAAAAATCTCCCAACAAACAAGAGCCCAGGGCCAGACATCTTCCCAGAGTAATTCTACCAAACATTTATAGAAGAATCAATTCCTATTCTCCTAAAACAGCTCTAAAAAAAAAAAAATGGAAGGAAAACTTCCAAACTCCTTTTATGAAGCCAGTGTTACCTTGTTCCCAAAACCAGACAAGGATCCCATTGAAAAACAATTTACAGACCAATATCTTTGATGAACATAGATGAGAAATTCTCACCAAAATACTAGCCAATAGGATCCAACAGCACATTAAAAGGATTATTCACCACGACCAAGTGGGATTTATTCCAGGGCTGCAAGGTTGGCTCAAAATCCGCAAATCAATGTTTAATAAAAGAAAAGAAAGAACCATATGATACTCCCAATAGTAGCCGAAAAAGCATTTGACAAAGTACACCATTCCTCCCTGAGGAAAACTCTTCAAAGTCTAGGGATAGAGGGAGCATACCTCAATGTTATCCAAGCCATCTATGAAAACCCACCACAAATATCATTCTCAATCGAGAAAAACTGAAAGCTTTTCCACTAAGGTCAGGAACACAGCAGGGATGTCCATTATCACCACTGCTATTCAACATGGTACTACAAGTCCTAGCCTCAGCAATCAGACAAAAAAAAAATGGCATCCAAATTGGCAAAGAAGGAGTCAAACTATCACTCTTTGAAAATGCTGTGATACTTTATGTGGAAAACCCAAAAGACTCCACTCCAAATCTGCTAGAACTTGTACAAGAATTCTGATAAGTGTTGGGATATAAAATCAATGCACAGAAATCAGTTGAATTTCTCTACAACAACAACAGGACAGAAGAAAGAGAAAGAAAAGGAGTCAATCCCATTTACAATGGCACACAAAACCATAAGATATGTAGGAATAAACCTAACGAATGAGGCAAAGAATCTATAATCAGAAAACTATGAAGTACTCATGAAAGAACTTGAGGAAGACACAAAGAAATTGAAAAATGTTCCATGCTAATGGATTGGAAGAACAAATACTGTGAAAATGTCTATGCTACCTAAAGCAATCTACACATTTAATGCAATCCCTATCTAAATCCCATTCATTTTTTTTCAAAGAAATTGAACAAATAATCCTAAAATTTATATAGAAAAAAATTACCTCAAATAGCCAGAAGAATATTGAAAAAGAAAGCCAAAGTTGGTGGCATCACAATTCCAGACTTCAAGTTCTATTACAGAGCTGTCATCATAAAGAGAATATGGTACTGGCACAAAAACAGACACATAGATTAACGGAACAGAATAGAGAGCCCAGAAATAGACCCTCAACACTGTGGTCAACTAATCTTTGACAAAGCAGCAAAGAATGTTGAATGGAAAAAAGACAGTCTCTTCAACAAATGGTGTTGGGACTATTGGACAGCCACATGCAGAAAAATGAAATTGGATCATTTCCTTACACCACACATGAAAACAGACTCAAAAATAATGAAGGACCTCAATGTGAGAAAGGAATCCATCAAAATCCTTGAGGAGAACACAGGCAGAAACCTCATTGACCTCAGCCACAGCAAGTTCTTCCTAGGAACATCGCCAAAGGCAAGGGAAGCAGGGACAAAAATGAACTATTGGGACTTCGTAAAGACCAAAAGCTTTTGCACAGCAAAGGAAACAATTAACAAAACAAAAAGACAACTGACAGAATGGGAGAAGATATTTGCAAACGACTTATCAAATAAAGGGATAGTATCCAAAATCTATAAAGAGCTTATCAAACTCAACACCCAAAGAACAAATAATCTAATCAAGAAATGGGAAGAAGACATGAACAGACATTTCTGCAAAGAAGACATCCGGATGGCCAACAGACACATGAAAAAGTGCTCCACATCACTCAGCATCAGGAAAATACAAATAAATACCACAATGAGATACCACATCGCACCAGTCAGAATGGTGAAAATTAACATCAGGAAATGACAAGTGCTGGCAAGGATGCGGAGAAAGGGGAACCTTCTCTATACTGTTGCTGGGACTGCAAGCTGGTGCAACCACTGCAGAAAACAGCATGGAGGGTATTCAAGAAGTTGAAAATAGAGCTATCCTATGACCCAGCAATTGCACTACTGGGTATTTACCCTAAAGATACAAACATAGTGATCTGAAGGGACACGTGCACCTGAATGTTTATAGCAGCAATGTCCACAATAGCCAAATTATGGCAAGAACCTAGATGTCCATCAATGGATGAATGGATAAAGAAGAGGTGGTATAGGGGGGGACAAGATGGAGGGGAACGAGGGGGAGGGGCTGGTTCAACTTGTCCGCTAAAGTGCGCTGATAACCTACCAAGGAACTCAGATCACCCATGAAATCAGACTGAGATCAGAATTCTACACGTCAGGATCTCTACAGGGGCAGAAGACACCAGTGGGACATCAGGATCTCTACAGGGGCAGAGGACACCAGTGGGCAGATAAAGCAGAGCGGGAACGCCGGACTGGTATCTGAAGATAAACAAAAGGGGGAGGGAGCCACCAGAGGAGACCCATTAGGAAGTAATACCCTAATACAATTGTGCCCTACGACTGGGGACCAGCATTAACTTGAAGTCCGAAAGAAAGCACTCAAAAAGAGCAAAGGATCGCAGGGGGAAATTGTGGGAATTGGAACGGTTAGGGACAGGGGCTTAAGTCCCCCACAGAGGACAGACACACCCCTAGCGCTGAGCCAGAGAGAGTGCAGCGGAGAAACCAGGTCTGGTCACTGAGCTGCAAGGAGACCTCCTAAGTGGGCTTGGCATGCGGCAGGGGCTGGGACCCAAGTGAGGCAGAAAAAGCCTTTTTGCAGTCCCCACACGTGCACTGCATGGGGCTAGTGGAGCCTGAGACTCGCTCCACCCACTCCCCTGAGAGAGGCGCTCAGCGGCGCCAGCTAGGCGCTCTCACACCCAGAAAGTCTGAGCACTCCCAGCCGGGGCCAGCGGGAAAATCTCAGTGTGTAATCGCTGCTTGGGACCTCTCTGGAGGTCTGGAGCTGCCCAGACAGCTGCCAGTGTTGTGGTTTTGAGTACAAGCAGGACGCACAGGTGTCCCCAGAGATCGAGGCTGGGAACCTGCTCTGCAGCACCCAGAAGGAAACAGAATGGGACTTCTCTCTGGGAGGGAGGTCTGGGTGCAGTTTGCTTTCCTCTAAACCTCCAAGAACCATCGGGAGCTGCCAAGGGGAGAGAAAACAAATGAACAGACATAAAAACCTCCAGAGAACAAAAGCCTGAAGGCCCGGTTTCCTCAGAGCCCACCCCCAGGAGAGGGGGGGGACTTAACTCAGGAAACACTGCCTGAAAACCCACGTGGCAGGCCCCTCCCCCAGAAAGCCAACCGGCCAAGAAGACAACAATCAGTACTACTTCATAGATACAACGTTTAATTTATAATTTGTTCCACTATTCTGGTTCATTTCTTAATTTTTTAATTTTTTTAATTTTTTTATATATAGATTTTGTTTAGCCTATTTACCATCACAGTGAGATGTCCAGTACATCAAATTCCATAATTACCTTTTAACCTGAACTTATTGATACATATACCCATGTTTTTCTTTTGCTTTTATATTTTTAAATTTTTTATTTGATTTCACTTTAGTTTAGTTTAGATCACTCTTTACTCTTATTTGCTAATATTAATATAGAGTTAAACTTCAAGGTAATACCCTTTCCCCAATCAATGCTACCCCTATGGGTAAACCAATATTTAATCCCCTGTTATCTTAGGAAAGTTGGGTCCTTTAAAAAAGACATCAAGATACACCCAGGAAGAATCAAAATAACCTTCCTCACATACACTGAGAATTTACAACCACTCTCCCAACTATTTCTCCTACCAGTATTTTTATATATTTGTTTTTGTCCTGGTAGTATATAAATCTTATACTTAGGGTTCTTTTTGACAAGGTTTTGTTTTTTTTTTTTTTTTTTTTTTTTTTTTTTTTTTTTTTTTTTTTTGTCTGTTTGTTGCTTTGTTTTGCTTCTACATATATATGTATATATTTTTTCTTCTCTTGTCATATACTTTTATCAGTCTTTTTTGTTTGTCTGTATTTGTTTGTAAACTTCAGAAACCTTACCTTGGGGCCCATTTGGGCTGAGCCTTCTCTCTTGTCCTTCTTTCCATTTCCTGTCTCTCACTCTCTCTCTCTTTTTTTCTTCTTTCCCACTTTCTTTTTTCCTTTTAATTGTTTGGGGAGTCTTGATTGCTCAGAAGCATTCCAGGGTGCACCTTCACTGCACCAAGGTTGATATATCCAGCTACAACCATTCAGCCACCTCTCACCAAAATGACTAGGAGGAGGAATTCCCAGCAGAATAAAAATTCAGAGGATGGGCCCTCTGCAACAGAGCTAATGGCTACCGACATAGACATAATGTCAGAAAGGAATTCAGGCTAACAATTACCCAGGCAATAGCTAGGTTGGAGAAAGCCAGGGATGACCAAACGGAATTGATTAGGGCAGAAATGAAAGCCACCAGGGATGATGTTCACAAGGCTCTCAATGAGTTCCAATCTAATCTAAATTCTCTAAAAGCTAGGGTAACTGTGACAGAAGATAGAATTAGTGATCTGGAGGACAAACATATAGAGAGAAAGGATCAGGAGGAAGCCTGGAACACATAACTTAGAAGCCATGAAAACAGAACCAGGGAAATAAATGATGCCATGAATCATTCCAACATCAGAATTATTGGAATCCCTGAAGGAGAAGAGAAAGAAAGAAGTCTAGAAAATATTGGTGAACAAGGTCTTCATGAAAATTTTCCAAATATCGGAAATGGAAACAGTGTTTGTGTACTGGAGGCAGAACGCCCCCCGCCCAAGATTTTAGATTCTCGAAACACCTCGAGACACCTAATAGTAGGAATGAGGAATTATAATTCTAGAGAAACTCTCTTGAAGGCAGCTAGGACAAAGAAGCTCCTTATGTACAGATGAAAGCCCATCAGAATAATGTCAAACCTGTCCACAGCAACCTGACAAGCCAGAAAGGGCTGGCAAGATATATTCAGGGGACTAAATGAGAAGAACATGCAGCCAAGAATACTTTATCCAGCAAGACTGACATTCAAAATGGATGGAGATATAAAGAGTTTCCAAGACCGGGAAGGCTTAAAAGAGTTTGCAAACACCAAGCCGACATTTCAGGAAATATTAAGGGGGGTTCTATAAAAGAGGAAAAATCCCAAGAATATCATTGTACAGAAATATAGGGAGAATCTACAGAAAGAAAGACTCCAAAGGTAACACGATGTCAATAAAAACATACCTTTCGATTATCACTCTCAATGTGAATGGCCTAAATGCGCCCATAAAATGACACAGGGTTGCAGATTGGATAAAACGACAGGACCCATCCATATGTTGTCTACAGGAGACCCATTTCGAACCTAAAGATAAACCCAGATTGAAAGTGAAGGGATGGAGAAACACTTTTCATGCCAATGGGCCTCAAAAGAAGGCCGGGGTAGCGATTCTCATATCAGATAAATTAGATTTTAAACAAAAGACTGTAGCCAGAGATACAGATTGACACTACATCATTCTGAAAGGGACTATCCACCAAGATGATCTAACAATTGTTAATATGGGAGAAGCCAATGACATAAGAAAATTATTAATCAAGATAAAGAGTCATATTGACATGAATACATTGATAGTAGGAGCTCTTAACACGCCTCTTACAGTAATAAACAGATCATCCATGCAGAAAACAATAAAGAAACAAAAGCATTGAATGTCATATTGGACCAGAAGGACCTCATAGATATATACAGAACATTCCACCCTAAAACAGCAGAATACTCATTTTTCTCGCGTGCACATGGAACCTTTTCCAGAATAGACCACATACTGGGTCACAAATAAGGACTCAACCAATAGCAAAAGATTGAGATTTTCCCCTGCATATTCTCAGATCACAACGCTTTGAAACTGGATTTCAACCACAAGGAAAAGTTTGGAAGGAACTCAAACACCTGGAAGCTAAAGACCACCTTGCTTAAGAATGTTTGGATCAGTCAGGAGCTCAAAGAAGAACTTAAACAATTCATGGAAATCATGAGAATGAAGACATTTCAGTCCAAAACCTATGGGATTCAGCAAAGGCTGTCCTAAGGGGGAAATACATAGCCCTACAAGCCTCCCTCCAAAAAATTGAAAAATCCAGAATACAAGAGCTGTCTCTATACCTTAAAAAACTGGAGAATCAACAACAAATAAAACCATGCAATGGATGTATTCCTGGAAAAACATAAACTCCCAAAGTTGAACCAGGAAGAAAGTGACAACATGAATAGACTAATATCTAGTAACGAGATTGAAGCAGTGATCAAAAACCTCCCAAAAAACAAGAGCCCAGGACCTGACGGACTCCGTGGAGAATTCTAACAAATATTCAAAGAAGAAATAACACCTATTCTTCTGAAGCTTTTTTCAAAAAATTGAAGCAGAAGGAAAACTTCCAGACTCTTTTAATGAAGCCAGCATTAACCTGATCACCAAATCAGGCAAAGAACACACCAAAAAGGAGAATTTCAGACCAAATCACTGAGGAATATGGATGCTAAGTTTCTCAACAAGATCCTAGCAAACAGGATCCAACAGCACGTTAAAAAGATCATCCACCATGACCAGTTGGGATTCATCCCTGGCTTACAAGCGTTGTTCAACATTCACAAGTCAATCAATGTGATGGAACAAATCAATAAGAGAAGAGAGAAGAACCACATGGTCTTCTTAATTGATGCAGAAAAAGGATTTGACAAAATCCAGCATCTGTTCCTGACTAAAACACTTCAAAGTATAGGGATAGAGGGAACATTCCTGAACCTCATAAAATCTATCTATGAAAGACCCACAGTAAACATCATCCTCAATGGAAAGAAGCTCACAGCCTTCCCGCTGAGATCAGGAACACGACAAGGATGCCCACTCTCGCCACTCTTGTTCAACATAGTATTAGAAGTCCTAGCAACAGCAATCAGAGAACAAAGAGAAATAAAAGGTATCCAAATTGGCAAGGAAGATGTCAAACTCTCTCTCTTCACAGATGACATGATACTTTATATGGAAAACCCAAAAGACTCCATCCCCAAACTACTAGAACTCATACAGCAATTCAGTAACGTGGGAGGATACAAAGTCAATGTACAGAAATCAGTGGCGTTCTTATATACTAACAATGAAAATACAGAAAGGGAAATTAGAGAATCTATTCAATTTACTGTAGCACCAAGAACCATAAGATACCTGGGAATAAACCTAACCAAAGATGTAAAGGATTTGTACTCGAGGAACTACAGAACACTCATGAAAGAAATTGAAGAAGACATAAAAAGATGGAAGACCATTCCATGTTCTTGGATCGGAAGAATAAACATTGTTAAACTGTCTATACTACCTAGAGCAATCTATACTTTTAACACCATTCCAACCAAAATTCCACCAGTATTTTTCAAAGAGCTGGACCAAATAATCCTCAAATTTGTATGGAATCAGAAGAGACCCCGAATCGCTAAGGAAATGTTGAAAAGCAAAAATAAAACTGGTGGCATCTCATTACCCAATTTCAAGCTTTACTACAAAGCTGTGGTCACCAAGACAGCGTGGTACTGGCATAAATACAGACAAATAGACGAATGGAACAGAGTAGAGAGCCCAGATATGGACCCTCAACTCTATGGTCAAATAATCTTCGACAAAGCAGGAAAAAATATACAGTGGAAAAAAGACAGTCTCTTCAAAAAATGGTGCTGGGAAAATTGGACAGCTATATGTAAAAGAATGAAACTGGACCATTCTCTTACACCGTACACAAATATAAACTCGAAATGGATAAAGGACCTCAACGTGAGACAGGAATCCATCGGAATCCTAGAGGAGAACATAGGCAGTAATCGCTTCAATATCACCCACAGCAACTTCTTTCAAGATATGTCACCAAAGGCAAAGGAAACAAAAGCAAAAATGAACTTTTGGGACTTCATCAAGTTCAAAAGCTTCTGCACAGCAAAGGAAACAGTCAACAAAACAAAGAGGTAACCCATGGAATGGGAGAAGTTATTTGCAAATGACAGTACAGACAAAAGTTTGATATCCAGGATCTATAAAGAACCTCTCAAACTCAACACACAGAAAGCAGATAATCATGTCAAAAAATGTGCAGAAGATTTTTCCAATGAAGACATAGAAATGACCTTCAGACACATGAACAAATGTTCATCATCACTAGCCATCAGGGAGATTCAAATTAAAACCACATTGAGATACCACTTCACACCAGTTAGAATGGCCAAAATTAGAAGACAGGAAACAACGTGTGCTGGACAGGATGTGGAGAAAGGGGAACCCTCTTACACTGTTGGTGGGAATGCACGTTGGTGTAGCCACTCTGGAGAACAGTGTGGAGATTCCTCAAGAATTTAAAAATAGAGCTTCCCGATGACCCTGCAATTGCGTTATTGGGTATTTGCCCCAAAGATACAGATGAGGTGAAACGAAGGGCCATTTGTACCCCAACATTTATAGCAACAATGGCCACGGTAGCCCAACTGTGGAAAGAACCAAGGTGCCCTTCAACAGACGAATGGGTAAGGAAGATGTGGTCCATATACACTATGAAGTATTATGCCTCCATCAGAAAGGATGAATACCCAACTTTTTTAGCAACATGGACGGGACTGGAAGAGATTATGCTGAGTGAAATAAATCAAGCAGAGAGAGTCAATTATCATATTGTTTCACTAATTTTTGGAGCATAACAAATAACACAGAGGACATGGGGAGATGGAGAGGAGAAGGGAGTTGAGGGAAATTGGAAGGGGAGGTGGGGACCATGAGAGTCTATGGACTCTGAAATCAACCTGAGTGGTTTTGAATTGGCAGTGGGTGGGAGGTTAGGCGAGGCAGGTGTGGGCATTAAGGAGTGCACGTATTTTATGGAGCACTGGGTGTGGTGCAAAAACAAAAAATACTGTTATGCTGAAAAGAAATAAAATAAAATAATAAAAAAAAATTCCAAGGGGCACATTGAGTGGACCGTGGTTGGGATCTTCAGCTATACATGTCCTCAACAACCTCTCACCAAAATATCTAGGAGCAGGAACACCCAAGAGATGAAAAATTCAGAAACTTGACCTCTGCCACAGAACTATTGGATATGGACATAAAAATAGTTCAGAAAGGGAATTCAGGGTAACAATTATCCAGGAAGTGACTAGGCTGGAGAAGACCCTTAGTGACAATATAGGAACTCTAAAGACAGAAGTGAGGGCTGATCTGGCAGTACTAAAAAATGCAATTAATGAGATACAATCTAATTGAAATACTTTAAAATCTATGGCAACTGAGGCAGAAGTAGGAATTGGTGATCTAGAAGACAGACTGATATGAGAACCGGATCAGGAGGAGGTCTGGAACAAACAGCTTAAAAGACATGGAAACAGATTTAGGGAAATAAATGATGCCACGAAACATTCCAACATCAGAATTTTTGGGATCTTATGGCGTGGAGAAAGAGAGGAAGGATAGAAGATAGAGTTGAACAAATTCTGGATGAAAATTTCCCCAATCTGGGGAATGGAACAAGTGTTTGTGTCCTAGAGGCATAAAGGACACCCCCCAAGATCAATGAGTGTAGAAAATCCTCCAGACACTTATTTGTGAAATTCATTAATCACAATTTTAGACAGGAGGTCTTATGGGAAGCTAGGGGGAAAGATTCCTTAAGTACAGAGGAAGAACCGTTCAGAATAATGTCAGGCCTGTCATCAGGAATCTGGCAAGCCAGAAAGGCCTGGGAAGACATATTCAGGATTCAATGAGAAGAACATGCAGCCAAGAATGCTTTATTCAGCAAGGCTGACATTAATGGATGGAGAGATAAAGAGCTTTCAAGACTGGCAATGTTTAAAAGATTATATGATGACCAAGAAGGTGCTACAGGAAATATTAATGGGGATCATTAAAAGATAAGGGATGCCTGGGTGGCTCAGTCGGTTGGGCGGCTGCCTTCCGCTCGGGTCATGATCCCAGCGTCCTGGGATCAAGTCCCACATCGGGTTCCTTGCTCGGCGGGGAGCCTGCTTCTCCCTCTGCCTCTGCCTGCCACTCTATCTGGCTGTGCTTGCTCTATCTCTCTCTCTCTCTCTGACAAATAAATAAATTAAAAAAAAGATAAAAGAATGCAAGAGTGACATTAATCCGAAATTTACAGAGACAATCTTTAGAAACAAGGACTTCACAGGCAATAGTATGTCAGTAAAAACTTCCCCTTCAATAATTACTCTCAACGTGAATGACCTAAAGGCTCCCATAAAACCACACAACAGGACCTGTTTTAAACAGGACCTGTTCCTGGATTAATCAAAAGGACCTGTCCTTATGCTGTCTACAAGGGACACATGTGGAACAGAAAGATACAACCAGACAGCAAGTGAAGGGATGAAGACAAATCTTCCAAGCAAAGGGCCTCAAAAGAAAGCTGGGTTTGTGATTTTCATACAGATAAATTAGATCTTAAGCTAAAGATTGCAGTCAGAGATACAGAAGGATACTACATCATTCTTAAAGGGTCTGCCCTACAAAAAATATCTAACAATTGTAAATATCTATGCCCCCAACATGGGAGCAACCAACTACATAAGCCTACACTTAATCAAAATAGTCATATTGATATGAATACATTCATTGTAGGGGATCTTAATACACCACTCTCAGCAGCAGACAGATCATCTAAGAAGAATTTCAAAGCAGAAACAAGTGCTTTGAATGACACATTAGACCAGATGGACCTCATAGATATATATAGAACATTCCACCTTCAAACAACAGAATACATTTATTGAGCACACCTCAAAATTTCTCCAGAATAGACCACAAACTAGGTCACAAGTCAGGACTCAACTGATACCATAAGATTGAGATTATTCCCTGCATGTTCTCAGACCACAATGCTTTGAACCTGGAACTCATCCACAAGAAGACTTTTGGAAGGAATTCAAACACGTGGAAACTAAGGACTATCCTTCTCAAGAATGCCTGGATCAATCAGGAAATCAAAGAAGAACTTCAATAATTCCTGGAACCAATGAGAATGAAGATACATTGTTCTGAGATCTAAGGGATATGGCAAAGGCAGTCCTTACTCTTAAGGGGGAAATATGTAAGCATTCAAGCCTCACTAAAAAAAAAAAGAAAAACAAAAACAAAGCAAAAACAAAAACAAACCCGAAAACACTAACTCCTTTTACACCTTAAAGAACTGGAAAATCAACAACAAATTAAGTCCAACCCACGCAAAGGCAGGGAAAGCATCAAGATTAAATCAGAGATCAGTGAGTCAGAAACAAGAGATACAGTAGAACACATCAATGAAACTAGAAGGTGATTCTTTGACAGAATCAATAAGATTGATAAACCACTGGCTTAACTATTCCAAAAGAAAAGAGAAAGGTCCAAATTAATAAAATTATGAATTAAAGGGGGGAGATCACAACTCCCACCGAGGTAATAGAAACAATCCTTAGAAATTATGATGAACAACTATATGCCAATAAATTAAGCAACCAATAAGAAATGGAAAATTACTCAGCCTTTCAAAAGGATGGGAATTTTGTCCTTTGGAGCACAGATGGACCCAGAGTGCATACACTAATTTAAAATAGGTAAGACATGAAGGACAAACACTATAGGATTTCACTCCTGTCTGGATTCTGAAAAGCAAAACAAATGAATAAACAAACACAAGCGGAATAAGAATATCAATATTGATACCAGAGATGGTCTCAGAAGGGAGGTGAGGGGGCACAGAAGAAACAGGTGAAGAGGTGTAGTAGACACAGTCTTCCCATTGTGGGTTGAATAATTTATGGTGATGAAAGTCACAGCATAGGAAATACGATTGATTTTACTGGAATGGTGTCTGTGGTGACGGATGGCAGCTACACTTGTGGTCATTATAATAAAAGGTAAAAACTTGTCCAATCGGGGGGACAAGATGGCGGGGACCTAGGAGGAGGCGCCTTTTCAACCTATACAATAAAGGGAGCTGATTACCTACCAAGGAACTCCGATCACCCATGAAATCAGCCCGAGATCAGAATAATACACATCTGGATCTCTACGGGGGCAGAAGATGCAAGTGGGCAGGTATAGTAGAGTGGAAACGTCAGACTGGTATTGGAACATAAACAAAAAGGGGAGGGAGCCACCAGTAGCAACCCATTGAAAAGTAATACCCCAATATGAAAGTCTCCTGCATCTGGGGACCAGCATTAACTGGAAGTCTGGTAGAAAGCACTCAAAAAGAACAAAGGATCTTGGGGTGAAATTGTGGGAACTGGAACGGTTAGGGACAGGGGCTTAAGTCCCATGACCAAGGACAGACACCCCTGGCCCTGAGCCAGAGAGAGTGCGGCAGAGAAACCAGGTCTTGGTCCCTGAGCCACGAGGAGACCTCCTAAGGGCGCTTGGCATCCGGGAAGGGCTGGTACCCTCTCACGGCAGAAACAGCTTTTTTGCAGCTATCAGAGCCTGAGATGTGACCCACACCCTCCACTGAGAGAGGTGCATGGAAGCACCAGCAAGGCTCTCTCAGACCCAGAAAGTCTGAGAGCTCCCAGCTCTGGCCAGCGGGAAAATATCAGTGTGAGATCACTGCTTGAAACCTCTCTGGTGGTCTGGAGCTGCCCAGACAGCCACCACTCTTGTGGATTTGGGTACAAGCAGGAGTTCCTGTGTCCCCATCGACCATGGCTTGGAACCTGCTCCCAGAGGAAAAAAAAAACAATTTTCATATGGTTTCACTTATTTGGGGAGCATAACAAATAACACAGAGGACATGGGGAGATGGAGAGGAGAAGGGTTTTGAGGGAAATTGGAGGGGGAGATGAACCATGAGAGACAATGGACTCTGAAAAACAACCTGAGGGTTTTGAACGGGTGGGGGGGTGGGAGGTTGGGAGAGCCAGGTGGTAGGTATTATGGAGGGCACACATTGCATGGAGCACTGGGTGTGGTGCAAAACTATGAATTCTGTTACGCTGAAAAGAAATAAAAAAAATAAAAAAAAACTTATCCAATCATTTTAATGTTCATCTGACATTAACAAAATATTGTGTGTCAGCTATGCTTCAAAAAAAAAAAAAAGAGTGGAAAGTATACATATATAACAGGGATGGGTTTGACTGAGAGTTACTGAAACCCAAAGGCTATCCAGCTGGTATTATCTTCACTCCACCAGTCTAGGGGCAAAAGATAACTGGTCTCTTGGGGAGACCTCACTCTTCACTTCTGTGGTAATTTACTTCTAGTTCCCATGTTTTCATATTTCCTTTTCACCATCTGTTGCTAGCTTTTTCCTGTGTGCTCCTTTGAATAGTGTTCAATCCCAGGCCATATGGTCTTCTTCTCTTCATGATCCACAGGAATCCCATCTACTCTGGTTTCTGAGCATACCTCTCTGCTCTTATTCTTCTCTCCCCTGAGCTCTAGAGCCTGTGTATCTGTGCAAGGATGAAACTGCTCTATCTTGCAGCTCACTATTTCAACAAGTAATTTATGGGATCTTCCTATGTGCTGGTGGGGAAGAGCTATGGAATGCCCTTGAAAACATTTTTTTTTTTTTTTTTACGTTTCAGGGGTACAAGTTTGTGATGTATCAGTTCATATAATACCAGTACTCATTTCATCAAATACTGTCCATAATGCCAACCACCCAGCTACCCCATGTCCCAGCTACCTCCTATCCAGCAACCCTCAGTTTGTTCCCTAGTGTTGAGTCTCTTATGTTTTACCTCCCTCTCTATATGCATCTTGCTTTAATTTTTCTTGCCTTCCCATATGTTCATTGGTTTTGTTTCCTTCATTATGCTTATGGTAGAAATCACATGGCATTTGTTTTTCTGTAACTGATTCATTTCCCTTAGCATTATGCCCACTAGTTCCACCCTCATCCTTACAAATGACAAGATTTCAGTTTTTTGGTGGCTGAGTAATATTCCATTTTATCTATGTACCCCATCTTCTTTATCCAGACCTTAAAAAGTTCTGATTTTCTACCCAGCTGTTTATAATACTTTGTAGTATCTTCCTTAAGGAGACATCCTTCCCTCCATGGTATCCTTGGCTATACCACACCATATTGAAGTCTCCCTATTCCTGCCTTTCAAATGGCGGTCATTTATCTGCTTGTGGCCTTGCAGCATTTACATGATCACACCTTTGATTGATTTCTTGAGTGTCCAGAATGATTTGAAATTATGTACTTGCATTTGAGGGAGGAGCAAAATTCAATCCCCCCCCCCAGAATTTTCTGATTAGGTGCTGGACATGAAGACAGTGAACCTGGTGAACCTCCCTCTTCAAAGGGAGCTGAATGACACTATGTTATTGGCAAGATGATACATACTGATGACAAAGATTCATCCCTTCAAGGTTGAGGTTTATTGTGGGAAGACATACTAAATATAATGCCTACCATTTTCTTCATGTATGTTTAAGCTTTGATGGAGGAGCTGATAGTATTATGTTGTCTATTGATACTTTGTCTGACTTATGTAAACTGTGACCTCTCTTGGGGTTTAATGGCCCATGTCTTCATTAATATCCATCTCAATGTTTTATTTAATGGAGCCTTTGTGTGGCACATTTACGTTTGTAAAGTTTGAGTCTTCAGCCTCACTATGATCATCAGTATAAATAGAACCCAAATATTAATTTTTCTTCTTGAAGGACAGTTACCTCTTTTCCTTTAAAACATGGTTTCCAGGGGCGCCTGGGTGGCTGAGTGGGTTAAGCCGCTGCCTTCGGCTCGGGTCGTGGTCTCGGGGTCCTGGGATCGAGTCCCGCATCGGGCTCCCTGCTCAGCAGAGAGCCTGCTTCCCTCTCTCTCTCTGCCTGCCTCTCTGCCTAATTGTGATCTCTCTCTGTCAAATAAATAAAATCTTAAAAAAAAAAAACACATGGTTTCCAGGTGATGAAAACAGTCAGGGGTTTCACTGAGAAAGGCATCAGTATTTGGCCAGCTGACCTACCTGGTGGTTGGACACCAGAATGAGGAAATCTGAGAAATCCCTGGTAATTGGCCAAGGCATAGTGGTGACAACACATGATGCTGACATCAAATGAAGAAGGCATTGTGATGTCCTGGGGTCGTTATGAATGCTTGGCAACAGCCCAGGCTGCAGTGAGGAGAGAGATGGCCATTCAGTCACACCTCTTCCTGCTCGTCCTTGACTTCTCTGCCCTGTAACCTTCCCCTGCTCATGGCAAGCTCCCTGACCACTCCTCCTGTCCTGGTCCTCTCTCCGATACTCTACACACCACCTTCTTGTCATTACCTATGTTTATGCCCTTCTGTGGTCCAGAGAGACCACAAAACCATCCACAGCGACTTCTAGACTCATTTTACACTAGGAGGCTGGCCCAGGTCCTCAGGGAGACAATCTTATTTGGCACGTGGGAGTGAGACACTGGCTATCCGAGTACCATGGATTCTCAGCCACCTGGGCCCCATACATCTGGGGTCACAGTCGTGTTCAGTTCAGGAGTCATGTTCAGTACAGGAAAGATGAGCACTTTCTCAGGGAACACTGGACACACTACTACTATGGAGGCTTCCAAACTGGCTCAGCACAGGGCACATGAATTCTCTGAACATCCAGCCATCCCAGATGTACACAATGTGTGGAGTGTCTGGGAACACCAGGCAGAGATGGAGTTTTACAAAACAAGTAGTTACTAGGAAAAGGAAACACTACATTTCTGTATGCAGTGTTATTCTTTGGAACAGTGGCCCTGAGTCCATGGTGTGAAACAGCTCAGCAGTGGACATATTAATTCCACAGAAACCTGACTAACCCTGGTTAGCCCACAGACCATCAATCCTCAAACACAGCTTAACAAAGAGAAACTGAAACCTTTGAACAGAGCACCTGCAAGGAGCTAAAAGACTGGGAGGCTTTTGATCACATTTGACACTGGGCAGATGAGTCACACAGATACATGGTGGATAAGGAAACTCTGTAACTCAAATTGGCCAGCCCAGTGCAGCATAAGGCAAGTAAGCCTTATGAGTCCTGCATCCCAGCTCTGTATCAGGAAAATGATTCAACTCAACAGAAGCATTTCCATAGGCCTTTGTACCCAGCGTACAAAAACTCAGCTCTCTGGTAGGCCAAGCAGGCACCAGGACAGCTGACTCACCATGTGCCCTTGGAACAGGAGACCAACAATTCAGATTTCCGCTAGGCCAAGCAGGCACCTGAAGAGCCAGCTCACAATGTTTCCATGGACATGGGGACTAAAAAATCTGCTCTCTGTTACTCCAAGCAGGCACCTGGACAACAGGTCCACCACGTCCTTTTAGACCAGAAGACCAGCAACTGAGCTGTCTGATAAGCTAAGTAGAAATATTGACAGTGGCCTCACTATGTGCCCGTCGACCTGGAGAGCCACAACTCTGCAGTCTGATGGGCTTTGAACAGTGAGCTCAACATGTGCTCTTGGACCTTGAGACCAAGAAATCAGCTCTTTGTGTGGCCAAAGAGTCAACATAACAGCAGGCTCACTATATACCAATGGACATGGAGACATGCTGTTGGTGGATGTGTCTGTTAAGCTGTTAAGCTAAGCAGGCACCTTGACAGTGGGCTCACCTTGGGCCCTTAGATACTGAGACCAAGAAAGGAGCTCTGGGCTAGGGCAAGCAGACAAATGGACTTGAGGCTCATCATGTGCCCTTGGATGTGGAAACCAACAACTCAGCACTTTGCTTGGCCAAGCAGGCAACATGACAGTGGGCTTACCATGTGCACTTACACCTGGAAATCAACAATGCAGCTCTGTGATAAGCCAAGTAGGTGACTTCATAGCAGACTCACCATGGGCCCATGGACCTGGAAACTACAAAATCAGGTCTCTACTAGGCCAAGCTGTCACCTTGATAGCTGGCTCACCATGTTCTGTTGGACCTGGAGACAAACTCAGATGTCTGATTTGCTAAGTAGGCACCTGGTAAGCTGGCGTACCATGGGTCCTTGTACCTCAAAACCAACAACTCAGCTCTGTGCTCAAGCAGCTAGGAATGTTGATAGCTGGCTTACCATGGGCACATAGACCAGGAGACCAAAAAATCAACTGTGCTAGGCCAAGCGGGCACAATGAATGTGGGTTCTTCATATACCCTTGGTTCTTTAGACCAAGAACTGAGCTGTCTCATAAGCCTAGCGGGAACCTGGAATACAGTTTCACAGTGTGCCGATGAACCTGGAGACCAACAATGCAGCTCTGCACCAGGCCAGGAAGGCACCTGGACAACGAGTTCAGCATGTTTTCTTGGACAGAGATCCTTCCTTCTCCTCAGAGTACAAGGTAATCAAACACTGGGCTTTTTAGCTGATTTCAGATTAGGCGATCTCCAAACCTGCTCAGCATTGCACCAATTTGTCCAATGCAGTCATGGAAACCTGGGAGCCTCCAAACAATGAGCCCTCCATCCTAGGGTAGCACGAGACTAAGAAGCAACTGGGACACCAAACTGACCCAAAAATCAATGACTGCATGCTTTTCATCTCTGCAGAGAAATGAGCATTCAAGTTTCTTCTCACTTTCAATGTCCTTCAGCCTGAAATCCATGTGGCCTTCTCTCTCTGCATTATTCATTTAGGGGGAGTTCTCCTGAGACGAAAACTACACCATGCCTTAGGAGATGAAACAGGACACTGGTTTGAAGACTTCGTTTTCAAATTTATGGCAGGAAATGAAGAGAGGCGATGGGAGGAAGTTGTGGAGGAGACCCAGGCTCTGAACACTGTGGAGGCATTGGCTCAAATCCTCCTTTTGAAAGAAAAGTGCTACATTCTCAAGGGAGGGGTGGAGACCTTTAAGTAGGAAGCCAAGCAGTGCACTGAGAGGCAGGCTCAGCTCCATGAGGTGGAGAGTTCCCTCATTCAAATGAAGGTCTTCCTAGAAGTTTCTGCCTTACACACAGTGCCCAAGGGTTAATGTTTGTGCACCCACCCACTATGGCATTGAAGGGGAGTTGGGAAATAGGTGTTAATCTCCCCAATCAATGATATGTTATCAATTTGAATATTAGGCAAATAAAGCATTTAAAATAAAAAAAAATGATTGTTTCTAAATAACTGATTTACAAAAAACAACCCCCAGTTGATTGTAAAGGGCAGACTGTCTTAGAGTCACTACTATCCCTCACGATTCATAGCATTCTCCTGAGTTTGGGGTCTTGATGGTTCTGAGAATATGTCAGTTATGTATGCAGAGTTGACATTGAGCATAACCTGCCCGGCCTCATTAACACGTTCAGACATACTGATCTCTAGAACCAAAGCAGAGGACCTAATTAGCAGCATTCTGATTGGAAGGAATAGAGTCTGTGTATCTGTTAACAGGTATTTCTTCCTAAAGCATTGGCAGAGACCAATTTTTCAGATTTTTATTAAATTTGAGGCCAGTCCCTGATGTTATGGCTTCAGACTGTGGCCAGGAAAACAGCTGTTGGTCAAGGACAGATTTGTTTGTGATGCAATATTTGAAGAATAAATGTGACAAGTCCAGGCAAGAATGGTAGAGCAACTCCAGAGGTGAGGGATGATTCCCTGTCTCTGGGTGAGTAGGTTTGGGGTATGAGCAGGAGGCAGAATGCTGAGTGGCTAGGATGGTGGGCTCCATTCTGACCAAAGGAGCACTGGAGGAATTGGGCAGACAGGTGGGATTCATACTGGGTGCTTTAGGTGCATGGCTGTTTGCACACAGTAAGGTACAGTGGGAGAGAGTTGGGAACAGGTGCACTTTGGAGACGGTAGGGTCTTCTCGGTATGAGGAATGGGGCCACTTCCAAGAGTCAGTGCTGACCTTCTGATAAATTGGAAATTGGGGGTCAGAATGGAGTTGGAAGGTGAGATTCCTGACTGGCCCTTCCTGGGCTATGGTCCATATTAACTCCAGGGATGTGGAGTGGAAGTTCAGGTGGGGTGCAAATACCAGTAATCTGGCATCTACATTTGACTCCAACTGAGATTTTAGGGGAAGTGTCCAGAGCTGTGGCTCCTGGGCTGAGTTCAGTAATGACATGTGCTCATAGCACCTGAGCATACACAGATGGAAACCATGAGGATGTTTCTTCTAGGGGTTGAAATGAACTTTGAGGGAACTTGGAAAGTGGGAGACTTGCAACCATAAGATGGATGATGTGTGAGCTGATTTGAGGGTCCTGGTTCCAGGAGACTGTATGAAGCTGGTAGAGTCCAGGTCACTTATATATGAGGGGGGTATGGGTTGCTTATGTGATCCTACCACTCGGAAACTCCTGGGATTATCTCCTCAGACCATGCTCACCATACCAACAGTTCCACACACATCAGGCCCCTGTGTGGGCTGGCACCCCAGAGCTGCTCACCCCCACAGTCCCCATTCCTTCATATCGAAAATGAGGGCAACTTTTTTAGGAGGTGATTGTGTGAGCAGGTGGCAGGAGATGGAAGGTTTGTGGACGGAATCTACAAGGGCAGGGACAGATGTAATCTAGAGGAGGGAGGGAATAGGAAATGGTAGACTGTGAGCCATATCCCTTTCCTGGCCTTTTCTCCCCAAAGGAAAATATCAGCTTTTGGAAGGTAGTGGGAGTGATGACTGTCCCATATCCAGCCTTCGCTGTCCTTTGGGCTACAGGGAATTACAGGACAGCATCTCCCAAGTCATAAACCAGCACCAGACCCATCCTGCCTCCTTCACTGTTGTTTGACACCCACACATTAAGGTGCTGAGGACTTTAAGGACATTTGGAACTCTAGTGAGCCAGGGTGGGACTGCTAGACTTAGGTGTGTGCTGACAGGTAGTGCACTACTACAGATAGGAAGGGAGGTAGAGTGGTAGATTTATAGATTCCCAGAAGCCACAGGTATTTCAGAAGGTCCTTTCACAGAGGCAATCTTCACACATTTTGGCTGCTTCAATTCCTTTCAGCAGTTGCAAATGAATCCGATGTGAAAAATTGTGCACCGTGTTTCATGACATCTCAAACTTTCATTCTCTGGATCCAGGAGAGTTCCTGCTAGGTTACAGGGTTTAGGTTTACTTTCTGTAAAACCCATCAAATAGTCTTACCAGAGCGGCTCTTCCCTTGACCTTCCCACCTTCAATGTAGGACAGCTGGCTCTTTCCAACATTTGATATTTGTATTGTGTTTTATATTAACCACCTCTCCTAAAAGGTGGGTAGTACTGATAACTCAGTCAGGTTTTCACTTGCATTTTTCTCATGGCTAGAGATGTTGAACAGGTTTTTTTCTTATGCTTATGTACCACTTGCATCTTCTTTTTGATGTAATGTCTGTTCATGTCTTTCTGTCCATTTTCTGTTCAGGTAGTTTATTTTTTCCTATTAAATGTTGAGAGTTGTTTACATGCTCTTCATAGAAATTCTTTGTCAGATATGTACTTTGCAAATATGTTCACCTAGTCTATAACTTGTATTTTTGTGATCCTAATATGAGCAAATTTCTTAGTAGAGTAAAAGTTTTCAGTATTGGTAAAGTCATGTTTATCAAATTTTTCTTTTAAGCAGTGTGGTTTTAGTGCTGTGATTAAGGATCCATCAATCCTTAGGTCCTAAAGATATTCTCCTGGCATCCTTTTTAAAAGTTTTATACTTTTATGCTTTATTTTAATTCAACTGTCATAAATTTGAGTTCACTCTTGTAAAAGGGTGGAGGTTAGGTGTGGTTATTTTGGTTTGCTTTGGTTTTGTTTCTATGCCTGTAGGGGTCTAATGGCTCTGACAAAATTTCTTTAAAAAAAAAAAGTCCTTTTTCTTAAGTGGATTATTTAATATTTTCAGAAATCAGTAAGTCTTACTGGCATTGGTCTACTTCTGGATCCTTTCTTCTCTTTTATTGATCATTTCCTCCAGAAGTCCACAGATGGAACATACTGATTTCTCCCATTTAACTCCTCCTCCTCCTCCTGTTATTGTTGTTGTTGTTGTTGTTGTTGTTGTTGTTGTTGTTCTTCTTCTTCTTCTTCTTCTTCTTCTTTTTCTTCTTTTCTTCTTCCTGTCCGCCTCCCTCTCCTCCTCTCCTTATCCTCCTCCTCCTCCTTCTTCTTCTGATTCTTCTCTTTTTCTCCTCCTCCTTCTCCAACTCATCTGCCTCCTCCTTCATCTTCATATATATATATATATATATATATATATATATTTTTTTTAATTGTATTTAGTTACTTTGGAGAGAGAGAGAGAGTGAGCAACAAGCTGTCGGAGTAACAAGCAGAGGGAGAGGATGAAGCAGGCTGCTTCCCGAGTAAGGAACCTGACATGGGGCTTGATCCCAGGACTGTGGAATCATGACCTAAGTCGAAGGCAGGTGCTTAACCAAATGAGCCACCCAGGCACCCCTATAATTTTTTACATCTTAAATTGATTTTTTTCAGTGTTCCAAGATTCATTGTTTATGCACCACACTCAGTGTTCCATGGAAGACCTACCCTCCTTAGTAATCAACACGAGCCTCACCCATACTCCCACCCTCTCCCTTCCAAAATCCTCAGTTTTCTTCTCAGAGTCTGAAGTCTCTCATGGCCCTTCCCCCACTCTGGTTTTCCCCAAATGACTTTTCCTTTTCTTCTTGTAATGTCTTCCATGTTATTCCTCATGCTCCATAAGAAGTGGAACCATATGATACTTGACTTCCTCTGTTTGGCTTATTTCACTCAACATAATCTCCAGTCCCATCCATGTTCATACAAAAGTTGGGTATTCATCCTCTCTGATGGATGCATAACATTCCATTGTATACAAGGACCCCATCTTCATTGTCCACTCGCCTGTTGGAGGGCATCTTGGCTCTTTCCACAGTTTGGCAATTGTGACTATTGCTGCTATGAACATTATGTTACTGATGGCATTTCTTTTCACTACATCAGTATCTTTGGGGTAAATACCCAGTAGTGCCATTGCAGGCTTATACAGTAGCTCTGTTTTTAAATTTTGAGTAATCTCCACACTGTTTTCCAAAGTGGCAGCACGAACTTGCATTCCTACTGACAGTATAAGTGCATTCCCCTTTCTCCACGTCCCCTCCACCCCTTGTTTCTGATCCAGTTGATATTGGGCATTCTAAGTAGTGTAACGTGCTATCTCAATGTGTTTTTTTAAAGATTGTATTTATTTATTCGACAGAAAGAGAGAGGAAGGGAGAGAGGGGGAGAGAGAGAGATCACAAGTAGGCAGGGAGACAGGCAGAGAGTGAGAGGGGGGTGCAAGCTCACCTCCAAGCAGTGAGCCCGATGCAGGGCTTCATCCCAGGACCCTGCAATAATGACCTGAGCCAAAGGCAGAGGCTCAACCAAATGAGCCACTCAGTTGCCCCTCAGTGTGGTTTTTATTTGAATTTCCCTTATGGATAGTGATGAAGAACATTTTTCTCATGTGTTTCATAGCCATGTGTGTCTTCTTTGTTGAAGTGCCTGTTCATGACCTCTGTGCTTTTATTTTTTTATATTATTATCTGTTTTTTTATGTGTTGAGTTTGAGGAGTTCTTTACAGATCTTGGAAATCAGCCCTTTGTATGTATTGTCATTTGCAAATATTTTCACCCATTCTGTGTGTTGCCTCTTAGTTTTGTTGACTGTTTGCTGTACAGAAGCTTTTGATCCTGATGAAGTCCCAAAAGTTCATTTTCATTTTTGTTTCCTTTGCCAGGAACTATAAGATACCTTGGAATAAACCTAATGAAAGAGGTAAAGGATCTGTACTCTAGGAGCTATAGAACACTCATGAACGAAATTGAATTAGACACACAAAAAATGGAAAAAAAAACTTACATGCTCATGGATCAGAAGAATAAACATTGTTAAAATGTCTATACTGTCCAGAGCAATCTAGACTTTCAATGCCTTCTCGATATAAATGCCAGTGGCCTTCTTCAAAGTGCTGGAATAAACAATCCTAATATTTGTATGGAACCAGGAAGGACCCCGAATCACTAAGGAAATGTTCAAATAGAAAAACAAAACTGGGGACATCACTTTGCCTGATTTCAAGCTTTACTATAAAGCTGTGATTACTGAGACAGCATGGTACTGGCACAAAAACAGAAGTATAGACCAAATGAACAGAGTAGAGAACCCAGATACGGACCCACAATGCTATGTTCACATAATCTTCAACAAATTGGGGGAAAAAATCCAGTGGAAAAAAAGACAGTCTTTTCAATAAATGGCCCTGGAAATATTGGTCAGAATGAAATTAGACCATTCTCTCACACCATACACAAAGATAAACTTTAAGTGGTTTGAGGCTAGGACTTCCAGTACAATGTGGAACAACAGTGGTGAGAGTGGACATTTCTGTTATGTTCCTGACCTTAGGGGAAAAGTTCTTATTTTTTTCTCAATGAAAATGATATTCACTCTCAACTTTTCATATATGACTTAGGTTAATGAGGTGCTTTCCCTCTATTTTGACACACAGTGGGATCTTTTCAAGAAAGATGCTATGTTTTGTCATGTGCCGTTTCAGCATCTATGGAGAGGATCATACAATTTTTTTTCTTTCTTATATTAATGTGGTGTGTCACATAAGTGAGCTTACAGATATTGAAGCATTCCTGCAGACCAGGAATTAATCCCTCTTGGCCCTTTGAATAATCTTTCTAATGTACTCTTGGATCTTCTTGGGTAGTATCTTTGTGAGAATTTCTACACCCATGTTCATCAGGGATATTGGCCTATCGTTCTCCTTTATGTTGGAATATTGGACTGCTTTCAGGATCCAGGTTAGGCTGGCCTCTGAGAATAAATTTGGAAGATTTGTTGACATACAATTGCTCATCACATTCTCCTACAATTGTTTCTATTTCTATGGGGTTGGTTGTGAGCTCTCCTTTTTCATTTTTGATTTGTGTGCTATCACTCTTTTTGATAAGTCTGACTAGGGGTTTCTCAGCCTTATTAATTCCTTCAAAGAACCAGGTCTTCTTTTCAATGATTTTTTAAATAATTCTATATATTGTTTAGTGCTTTAATCTTTACCATTTCTCTCCAAATGTTGGATTTTGGCTTTCTTTGCTGTCATTTTTCTTGCTCCTTTATGTTACATTATGTATTTCAGACTTGTTTTGTTTCTAAAAGAAGGCCTGTACTGCTTTATACTTCATATTTGGGACAGGCATTGCTGCACCCCAAAGCTTTTGGACTGCAGTGGTTTTCCTTTTCATTCCCTTCCAAGTGTTTTAAATAGTCTTCTTAATTTCCTGGTTGTCCCATTTATTCTTTAGTAAGATGCTCTTTGGCTTCCATGTATTTGTGGCCCTTCTAAAGGTTTCCTTTTGGGTAACTTCAGGTATCTAAGCCATGTGGTTTGAAAAATGTATGGTATGATCGTAATCTTTGTGAACCAGAGAAAAACTGTTTTTTGACTTGGTTTGTGGTCTATTCTGGGGAATGTTCCTTGTGCACTCAAGAAGGAGTTTTACTCTGTTGCTTTAGGGTGAAATAATGCTCTGAACATTTATATGAAGTTCATCTGGTCCAATGTGTCATTGAAAGCCCTTTTTTCCTTTGTGATCTGCTTAGATATCATGTCCCTTGCTGTGAGTGGGGTGTTCAGTTAACTCCCCCCCATTCTTGTTTTATTATCAATGTGTGTCTTTTAGTTATTAATCGTTTTTTTTTTATTTTGCCTGCTCTCAATAGGGGCATCAACAATTGCCATTGATAGATCTTCTTATTGCATAGACACCTTTATTATTATAAAGGGACTTCATTTACCTTTTATTACAGTTTTGGGTTTACAATCTTTAGATATGATGTAAGAGTGGCTACTCCAGCTTTCTTTTATGTCCACTGCCATTATACATAGTTCTCCAACCCTCACGTTGAATCTGGAAGGGTCTTTGTCTAAAATGAGTCTCTTGTACACACCACATAGATGGGTCTATTTGCTTCACTTTCCTTTGTTTTATTCCATTCTGATACCCTATGTCTTTTGGTAGAAGCATTTTGTCTATTTAATTTCCAAGTAGTTATTGAAAGATATGAAGTTATTGCTATTAAGAACATGTAATGTCACTGTTTCTTTACCTCGTCTGTGTTCTCTTTTTTTCTTTTCTTGTTTTCTTCCTTTCTTTCATTCTTCCTTTCTTTCCTTCTTCTACTTCTTTTATTAATTAATTAATTTATTTATTTATTTGTTTGTTTTTATTTTAGGCTCTCTCTCCACTTACTCACAGGATCTCCTTTAATATTTCTTGCAGTGCTGGCTTATTGTTCATAAATTCCTTTCATTTTTTGTTTGTCCTAGATGCGCTCTATCTCTCCCTTCATTCTGAATGACAGCCTTGGAGTATACACTATTCGTGGCTGTATATTCTTTTTCACCATTTAGCACATTGACTATATCATACCTGTCCTTCCTGGCCTGGTATGTCTCTGTGGACAGGACTGCTGCCAGCCTCATGTGCCTACCCTTGGAGATGAAGGACCTCTTCTCCCAAGACTCTTTCAGGATTTTCTAGTTGACTTTAAATTTCAAACTTCAAGATTATATTCCTATGTGATCACTTATTTTTACTGATTTTGAGATGTATTCTCTGTGCCTCCTGGACTTGAATGCCATTATTCTTTCCTAGATTAGGAAATTTCTCAGCTAGCTATAACTTGTGGATATAAACCTTTTGCTCTTTCTTCTGACCCTCAGCTCTTGACACCCTTGTAATAGGATATAATTTCAGTTTATGGAATTTCCGAGCACTCGAAGTCTCCCTTCATGATCTAATAGTTTTTTTTTTCTCTTAAATTTTGAGAATTTTTATTTCCCATCATTTTATCTTGTATAGCACTGATTCATGCTTCTCCTTCATTTATCCCTTTTGCATAACCTCCACCTGAACTACATCTGGGTAATAACATTTTTAAAGTGGACCTGAGTATATATGAGTTCTTTTATGTCTACAGTAAGGGATTCTCTAGGGCCTTCTATGCTAGATTCAAGCCCAGTTACTGTGTCTATAATCATTGTTTTCAATTCTTGTTCAGAGATCTTACTTGTATCCATATTGATTATATTCCTGGGATTGAGTACTACGTCCTGTTCATTCATTTGATTTCTCCATCTCCTAATTTCTCCATCTCCTAATTTCATTCATTTGATTTCTCCATCTCCTAATTTTACCAAGAAATAATTATGAAAGCAAAAGCAGCCATGACAAACAATGACAGCAGAAAAGAGCAAATATAACAAAAAATGGAAACCAAAACAAACAACAAAATAATACAGAAAACTATGCAGTGTGTGTTTGGGACTGTTCATTAAAAAAAAAAAAAAAAAAAAAAAAAAAAAAAAAAAAAAAAAAAAAAAAAAAAAAAAAAAAAAAAAAAAAAAAAAAAAAAAAAAAAAAAAAAAAAAAAAAAAAAAAAAAAGAAAGAAAGAAAAGAACATCTTACAAATATAAAACAATTTAATGAAAAGAACTAGAAAAGGTATATATGTACATGACATAAATGTAAAAATAATTATCAAAATAATAAAAATTAAAAAAGAAAAAAAAACAAAGAAATAAAACACTAAAGAATACAAATAGATCTTGTCAAATGCACTTCCTGCATCAATTGAGAGGACCTTTTGGCTCTTCTCTCTTCTCTTATTGATTTGTTTCATCATATTTATTGATTTGCGAATGTTGAACCACCCTTGTATCCCAGGGATAAATCACAAGTGGTCCTGTTGGATAATGTTTTAATGTACTCTTGGATCCTATTAGCTAGGATCTCGTTAAGAATCTTGGCCTTCATTTCATCAGGAATATTGGTCTGAAATTCTCCTTTTTGGTGGGATCTTTGCCTGGTAGCTGATCACGGTAATGTGCATTTCATAGAAATAGCCTGCAGGTTTTCAGCATGCGTTCCTGATTAAAATGCATCAAAGTATAGGGATAAAGGGAACATTCCAAAACTTTATAAACTCTATCTATTAAAAACCCATAGTAAATATAATTCTCAGTGGGGAAAAGCTGACAGCCTTTCCTTTGAGATAAGCAACACAACAAGGATGTCCACTCTTGCCACTGTTGTTCAAAATGACACTTTCTTCTGTGGCCTCGTAATCCATTATTTTACTGTCTCTTATTAGACACCCCGCAGCCTAGCCCTTGTACATAGTTTTATGAAAGTGTAACTCAGTAAATTAGGAGTTCTTTGAAGGCAGGAATACCTTAATGTCTTCGTATCTCCAATCCTGAACCCAGTTCATTCACGTAGATTAGCACATTCATGTAATGTGTATTATTAGGGGGCTTGATAAATAAATGTTGAACTGAATTTAACTGTCCTATTTGCCTGTCAGCTACCACTTCCTACTGGGAGTATCTAGATTGAGCAGAGCTGGATAGCTTGGGCAACTGGGAATCTGGAGAAGATTCTAATCAGAGTTTAGGATAGAGTTGAAGCAGTAAACCATAGGATTGGAGGAGTTGTGTCTCTCGTGACCTTCTGGACAGGCTGAGGATATAGAGCCAAATTCAAACATTTGACCAATGTTTCTGATACCACTAATGTTCTTCTGATCTAGATGACCCCCAAGAAGATCCTTCCAATAATTCCATTTGCCCAAATTTATTTCTCTACTTCTGGACCCAGGGTGTTATCTCTTTAAGAATACTGTACTCCAATGGATAGGAAAAGATTAGAAATGACTATGGAAGTGATAAGTGAATTTGTATCTTTCCCTTAATACTTAATTTTATATTACACATTTTTTAAAAAGTTTTCTACTCTTTATTTCTCATAGGTGAATTAATGAGACAATATATTGGAAAGAATATTTGCAAACTTCAAAAGACTATGTAAAGCTATTATTCTAAGAATAAATATGTAGCCATCTTCAGTTGCCTTTGTTCCATATCTTTTAATTTAAGGAACATGTAAACTTGGATTCATATTCTGGAACTCGCTCCTCAGTCCAGCTGTCAGGAGTGTAACATCTGAGATAGGGTGTTTGGTGGGACCATCCTCCCATCCCCAGGATCTCTTCTCCATAGCTGAGGCCACCCATTAGTTGGAACTTTGTTTGCCTTATATCAGTTATGCTCTTGAGCATAGGAAAAATCTAAATCAAGTTTTGTCGGGTGTTTCTGGGGGTTGAATATTCTTGACTTTGCAATCATATGGTACTTTATTATCTTCTGTGAGCATTGCTTTTGTAGCCAGCATTGTTCTGGATAATAGAGTGCCCTGGTAAAAAGTGAGTCCTGGAGTGTGTCCACTACTAAAAGGGAAACCGATGCTTTAGGAGTAGCTGGCACTCCAAACTTTGCAATACCAAACAAGAAATACAGTCTTACAAAAACAGGGATCATAATAATAGCAAACATTTCTTTAGTAATATATATATATATATTATTTTCAGGCACCACTCTAAACTATTTCTAGCTATACAGATTTAGTCAACTCAAACTTAGCATTTATCATTTATCATTTCCAATAGCTCTAAAATATGAAATACTTATAGATAAATTTAACAAAATATTATAAGACTTGAAGAATAAAAACTACGCAAAAACTATATGTTCTAGAGGGAGGTTGGGAAGATGGCAGAGCAAGAGGACTTGAAGATCACCTCATCCCATGGATACAACTAAATAACACTTACTTCAGCATAAATTACCCAGAATACAACCTGAAGACTGGCAGAGCAAACTCCACAATTAAAGGTAGAAAACAGGCCACATGGAAGAGGGAAGTAAGGATGGAGACACCCTGGGGAGCTAAAAGAGCCCCAGTTGTCTGCAGGCAGGAGAGAGCCAGGGGCAGGAAGGGGAGATATTAACAGACTATTACACTGGACTGTGAAGAAATATCACCATAACATTTGGCTTTGGAAGCAAGGGGGGCCAAATTTCATCATTCCTTAAAACCACCAGGTCCTAAAGTCTGGGGTTTTAAAAACCATAGGGCTGGGCTCTGAGAGGAGGCAGCCATTGGAGGACCCAGGATAAAAGCAGCAGTGTGAAAAATGCCTGAGGATTACAGGAGATAGAGACATGTATTCATCTATGAGCATGTCCCCAGAGGCAGGGATCCCAGGAAGACCCAGCAGGAACACAGGAGCTAGCAGGTGTCAATTACCTCCCCTTCCCCTCAGCACAAACACCTGGCCACCTACAGGAAATAGCACAGTGCAGATAATTAATACCTAACTGGCTTACATGAAGCTACATCCCCTCTTGGGCAGAAGCACGGTTTCCAGTAACCCCTGCCTCAGTCCCAGAACTGCAGGACCCTTCCCCAAGAAGACCCACATAAACCTGTCCAAAACTGTGTCTCCCAACCCCTGCATTTTGGGGTGCCCTTGTGGAGGAGTGGCAGAGGTGGCAGCAGGCCCCACAGAAGCCCGAGGTGCATCATGGTAAAACTCATGTCCAGCCCACACAGCTCCAGTCCTGGCTGTGAGAGCAGCTCTCATTTCACAGGCAGCCTAGCAAACCCCTTGTTCAAACCACACACCACCACCCCAGCCAGGGACAAAACACTGCCCACAATAGGCAAAGACAACCTCTGCAGATGACAAGATTGAGGGAAAAAGCGGCCAGAAAACAATAGCAGGCAAAATGCAATACAATTAGGAAATACCCCCCTAAAGTGCCAGGTCCTGGGGAACAGAGTAAGAGCACTGAATGGCACTGCAACACCTCTTCTTCATAAGGCCATTACAGTCAGGAGCAAGAGACAGAGTTGACTTTCTGATATACAGGGACAAACAAAATGAGGAGACAGAAGAATATATCCGAGATGAAAAGAATAGGATAAAACCACGGCGAGAGACCTAACAAAATGGATATAAGAAAGATGACCTAGAGGGGCATCTAGGTGGCTCAGTGGATTCGGCCTCTACCCTCAGATCAGGTCCTGGGATTGAGCCAAGCATCCAGTTCTCTGCTCAGTGGGGAGCCTGCTTCCCTCCAACTCTCTCCCTGCCTCTCTACCTTGTTGGGATCTCTCCCTCTGTCAGATTAATAAATAAAGTCTTTATAAAATAGAAAAAAAAGTATTTGACCGAGAGAATTTAAAGTAATGATCATAGAGTTATTTATTGAACTTGAGAAAAGAGTGGAGAACATCTACAAGACCCTTAAAAAAGAACCAATCTGAGATGAAGAACACAATAAATGAAATTTAAAAATATACTCAATAGAAAAAATAGCAGGTTAGAAGAAGCAGAGGAACAAATTAATGACCTGGAAGACAGAGTAATGGGAAGTAATCAAACTGAACAAAAGAAGGAAAAAAGAATTATGCAACATGAGAATAACTTAGGGAGTTCAGTGACTCCATCAAGTGTAATAACATTCATATTAAAGGAATCCCAGAAGAAGAGAGAGAAAGGGGGCAGAAAATTTATTTGAAGAAAAAATAGCTGAAAGCATTCCTAATCTGGGGAAGGAAACAGATACCTACATCCAGGAAGGACAGGGATCCTCCAAAATAATCAACCCAAGGAAGTCCAAACCAAGGCACAGGGCAATTAAAATGGCAAAAAGTAGTGATCAAGGAAAAAAAAAATGTTTAGAGTAGAAAGAGAAAAGAAAACAGTTACATACCAGGGAAACCCCATAAGGCTATGCATTGATTTTTCATTAGAAAGTTTGCAGTCCAGAAGGAATGGCAGGATATATTCAAAGTGCTGAAAGGAAAAATTTGCAGCCAAGAATACTCTGTCATGCAAGGCTGTCATTCAGAATAGGAGAGATAAAGAGTTTCTCAAACAAAAATTAAGAGGTATGTTATGACAAAACCAGCTCAAAGAAATGTTAAAGGGAACTCCTTAAATGGAAGGGAAAAACAATAAGTAATCTTATGAAAAGCAGGAAACGCAAAGGCATTAAAAATAAGTATATGTGCACAAATCAGTCAAGGGATTCACAAAATAAAAACATGTAAAATATAATACCATATACCTAAAAAGTGGGGAGGAGAGGAGTAAAGAATGGGTTCAACGATGAACTTTGTACACAAAGATGTGAAATATCAGCCAAATAGTTACCACAAATCAAAAACCAGTAACAATCATACAAGGAATAAAGAGACAGGAATTCAAGTATATAAAAGCTGGCAAACATGAAGTAGAGAAAGAGAAAAAAAAAGGACCACGGAAAAACTACAAAAACACTCACAAAAAAGTAACAAGATGGCAATATACACATATCTATCAATAATTACTTTGAATGTAAGTGGACTAAATGCTCCAACCAAAAGACAGACGGTGACAGAGTAGATTAAAAAATAATAAATAAAAAACAAGATTCATCTATATGATGCCTACAAGAGACTCATCTCAGACCAAAATAACCCAGGAGATTGAAAGTGAGGGGATGAAGAAACATGTCATGCAAATGGATGTCAACATGAAGAAACATGTCATGCAAATGGATGTCAAAAGAGAACAAGGATACCAATACATATATTGGACAAAGTAGATTTTAAAACAAAGACTGTAACAAGAGACATAGAAAGACACTATATCATAATAAAGGGGACAATCAAACAAGAAGATATAACAATTGTAAATATTTATGAACTCAACCCAGGAGCACCAAATACTTAAAAACAGTTCATGACAAACATAAAAGAACTACTATAAATAGTAAGGGACTTTAACACTGTACTAATATCAGTGAATAGACCATTTAGACAATAAATCAATAAGGAAGGAGTAGCAATGACACATTGGACCAGATGGATTTAATAGATTTACTCAGAAATTTCCTTCCTAAAACAGTGCAGTAAACTCTTTGCAAGGGCACAAAGAACATTGTCCTTAAGAGATGACATATTCAAAAAGATTTAAGTTATGCCATGCATTTTTTCTGAGCATGACGCCATAGAACTAAAATACCCCAAAGATAGAGATGTAGTGAAGAGAAGGGCCACCTGCACCCCAATGTTCATAGCAGCAATGCCCACAGTTGCCAAACTGTGGAAAGATCCAAGATGCTCTTCAACGGACAAATGGATAAAGAAGATATGATCCATATATACAATGGAGTATGATACCTCCATTAGTTTGGATGAAAACCAAACTACTTTGTATCAACATGAATAGGACTGGAACAGATTATGCTGCGTGAAAGAAGTCAAGGGAAAAGGGGGGGACAAGGGGAAAAGGGGGCAGGAAACAATGAGGAGGTGTCTTTCAACCTGTACCCTAAAGTGAGCTGATTACCTACCAAGGAACTCCGATCACCCATGAAATCAGACTGAGATCAGAATTATACACGTCTGGAACTCTACAGGGGCAGAAGACGCCAGTGGGCAGGTAAAGCAGAGTGGGAATGTCGGACTGGTATTGGAAGATAAACAAAAGGGGGGGGGGAGTCACCAGAAGTGACCCACTGGAAAGTAATACCCCAATACGAGAGTCCCCTTCATCTGGGAACCAGCATTAACTTGAAGTCTGGTAGGAAGCACTCAAAAAGAGCAAAGGATCACAGGGTGAAATTGTGGGAATTGGGACGGTTAGGAACAGGGGCTTAAGTCCCCGGTCTGAGGACAACCACCCCTGGCGCTGAGCCAGAGAGAGTGCAGTGGAGAAACCAGGTCTTGGTCCCTGAGCCAAGAGTGAGAGCGCCTAAGGTCGTGGGAGCCCCGCCAGCCAGCAGAAACAGACTTTTTGCAGTCTCCACGTGTGCGCCACGCCATGCTATCAGAGACTGAGGTGCGCCCCACACCTTCCCCTGAGAGAGGTGCACGGAAGCGCCAGCCCAGCACTCTCAGACGCAGAAAGTCTGAGCGCTCCCACACCGGGCCAGTGAGAAAATCTCAGTGTGTGACCACTGCTTGGAAACTCTCTGGCAGTCTGGAGCTGCCCAGACAGCTGTGGCTGTTGTGGTTTTGGGTACAAGCAGGAGTCCCTGTGTCTGCAGGGACCACGACTGGGAACATGCTCTGCCAGCAGCCAAGGGGGAACTTATGTGCTCTGCAGCACCCAGAGGGGAACACTCTGAGGCTTCTCTCTGAGAGGGAGGTCTGGGTGCAGTTTGCTTTCCTCTAAACCTCCCCAAACCATCAAGAGCTGCCAAGGGGAGAGAAAACAAATGAACAAACATAAAACCTCCAGAGAACAAAAGCTTGAAAAAATGGTTTCCTCAGAGCCCACCCCCTTGAGGGGGAGCAGGAGGACTTAACACAGGAAACATTGCCTAAAAAACCATGCTGTAGGCCTCTCCCCCAGAAAGCCAACCTGGGGGAGGGGGACAACAAGAGAACAACCACCACTACTTCATAGATAGAACTTTTATTTTTTATTCGTTCCCAATATTCTGATTCATTTTTTAATTTTTTAAATTTTTTATATAGATCTTTTTTAGCCTATTTACCACCACAGTGAGATATCCAGTACAACAAATTCCATAGTAAACTTTTAACCTGAACTTTTTGATATATATACCTGTGTTTTTCTTTGCTTTTCTATTTTTCTAATTTCTTAAATTTTATTTAGTTTAGTTTAGTTCATTCTTTTCTTTATTTTTATTTTTAAATATTCATATAGAGTTAAATTTCAAAGTAATCCCCTTTCCCTAATCAATGCTACCCCTATAGGTAAACCAAATTTTAATCCCCCGTTATCTTAGGAAAGTTGAGTCCTTTAACAAGATACATCCAGGAAGACTTGAAATAAACTTCCTCCCCCACAATGAGAATTTGTAACCACCCTCCCATCATTTTCTTCCACCAGTGTTTCTATGTATTTGTGTTTGTCCTGGTAATGTACAAATCTTATACTTGGGGTTCTTTATGACAAAGTTCTTTTTTATTTGTTTGTTTTGCTTCTCCATATATATGTATATATTTTTCTTCTCTTGTCATATACTTTTATCAGTCTTTTTGTTTGGCTGTTTTGCTTGTATACTTCACAAATCTTACATTGGGGCTCACTTGGGATGAACCTTCTCTTTTACCTTTCTTTCTTTTATCCTCTCTCTCTCTCTCTCTTTTTTTCTTCTTTATCTAGTTTTCTTTCATTTGGGTGGGGACTCTTGATTGCTCAGAAGCATTCCAGGGTGCACCTTGTCTGCACAACGGTCAATACATGCAGCTACATCCATTCATCCATTTTTCACCAAACTGACTAGGAGGAGGAATGCCCAACAGAAGAAAAATTCAGAGACTGGGCCATCTGCAACAGAGCTAATGGCTAACGACATAGACATTAATCAGAAAGGGAATTCAGGCTAACAATTATCCAGGCAATAGCTAGGTTGGAGAAAGCCATGAATGACTGTTGATTAGGGAATTGGTTAGAGAATAACTGAAAGCCACCAGGGATGATGTTCACAATATTAGGGTAAAACTGAAAGACACCAGGGATGATGTTCACAAGGCTCTCAATGAGTTCCAATCTAATCTAAATTTCCTAAAAGCTAAGGTAACTGAGACAGAAGATAGAATTAGTGATCTGGAGGACAAACAGATAGAGAGAAAGGATCAGGAGGAAGCCTGGAACAAACAGCTAAGAAGGCATGAAAACAGAATTAGTGAAATAAATGGTGCAATGAAATGTCCCAACGTCAGAATTATTGGAATCCCTGAAGGGGAGGAGAAAGAAAGAAGTCTAGAAGATAGAGTAGAACAAGTTTTCCATGAAAATTTTCCAAACCTCGTGAATGTAACCAGGCATAACGGTCCCCCCCCCACCAAATTTTGGATTCTCAAAAGTCCTTGAGACACCTGATAGTAAGAATGAGGAATTATAAATGTAGAGAAACCCTCTTGAAGGCAGCTAGTACAAAGAAGCTTCTTACATACAGAGGAAAGCCCATCAGAATAACGTCAGACCTGTCCACAGCAACCTGACAAGCCAGAAAGGGCTGGCAAGGTATATTCAGGGCACTAAATGATAAGAACATTCAGCCAAGAATACTTTATCCAAAAAGAGTGATATTCAAAATGGATGGGGACGTAAAGAGCTTCCAAGACCAGCAAGGCTTAAAAGAATATGCCACCACTAAGCCGACAATGCAGGAAATATTAATGGGGGTTCTATAAAAGAGGAAAAATCCCAAGAATATCATTGTACAGAAATATAGATACAATCTACAGAAAGAAAGACTTCAAAGGGAACACGATGTCAATAAAATCAAATCTATCAATAATCACTCTCAATGTGAATGGCCTAAGCGAACCCAAAAAATGACACAGGGTTGCAGATTGGATAAAACGACAGGACCCATTCATATGTTTTCTACTAGAGACCCATTTTGAACCTAAGGATGGACCCAGATTGAAAGTGAAGGAATAGAGAAGCATCTTTCATGCCAATGGGCCTCAAAAGAAGGCCAGGGTAGCGATTCTCATATCAGATAAATTAGATTTTAAACTAAAGACTGTAGTCAGACATACAGAAGGACACTACATCATTCTTAAAGGGGCTATCCACCAAGATGATCTAACAATTGTAAATATCTATGCCCGCAATATGGGAGCAGCCAATTACATAACAAATCTATTAATCAAGATGAAGTTTCATATTGATATGAATACTTTGAAAGTAGGAGATCTTAACATGCCTCTCTCAGTAATAGACAGATCATCCATGCAGAAAATCAATAAAGAAACAAAAGCATTGAATGACACATTGGACCAAAAAGAGCTCATAGATAGATACAGAACATTCCACCCTAAAACAAGAGAACACTCATTCTTCTCAAGTGCACATGGAAACTTTTCCAGAATAGATCACATACTGGGTCACAAATCAGGACTCAACTGATACCAAAAGTCTGATTATTCCCTGCATATTCTCAGATCACAATGCTTTGAAACTGGGCTCAACCACAAGGAAAAGTTTGGAAGGAACTCAAACACCTGGAAGCTAAAGACCACCTATCTTAAAAATGCTTGGATCAACCAGGAGATCAAAGAAGGGCTTAAACAATTCATGGAAACCAATGAGAATGAAGACCCTTTGGTCCAAAACCTAAGGGATAGAGCAAAGGTGGTCCTAAGAGGGAAATAGATAGCCACCCAAGCCTCCCTCAAAAAAAATTGAAAATTCCAAAATACAACAGCTGCCTCTACACCTTAAAGAACTGGAGAATCTAAAAAAAAAAATTAAACCAACTCCACGCACAAGAAGGGAAATAATCAACGTAAGAGCAGAGATCAACGAGGTAGAAACTAGAGATATAGTAGAACGTATCAATGAAACTAGAAGCTGGATTTTTTAAAGAATCAATAAAATTGATAAACCATTGGCCACACTAATCCAAAACAAAAGAGAGAATGCTCAAATTAATAAAATTATGAATGAAAAGGGAGAGATCACAACTAACACCAAGGAAGTAGAAACAATCATCAGAATCTATTATCAACAGTTCTATGCCAATAAGTTAAGCAACCTAGATGAAATGGATGCATTCCTGGAAAAATATAAACTCCCGAAATTGAACCAGGAAAAATTGACAATCTGAACAGACCAATATCTAGTAACGAGATTGAAGCAGTGACCAAAAAGCTCCCAGAAAAAAAGAACCCAGGACCTGACGGATTCCCTGTGGAATTCTACCAAACTTTCAAAGAAGAAATAACTTCCACTCTCCTGAAGATGTTTCAAAAAATTGAAGGAGAAGGAAAACTTCCAGAGTCTTTTAATGAAGCCAGCATTACCCTGATCCCCAAACGAGGCAAAGACCACACCAAAAAGGAGAATTTCAGACCACTATCACTGATGAATATGGATGCTAAGATTTTTAACAAGATCCTAGCAAACAGGATCCAACAGCACATTAAAAAGGTCATCCAACATGACCAGGTGGGGTTCATCCCGGGTTACAAGGATGATTGAACATTCGCAAATCAATCAATGTGATAGGTCAAATCAATAAGAGATGAGAGAAGAACCACACGGTCCTCTCAATTGCTGCAGAAAAAGCATTTGACAAAATCCAGCATCCTTTCCTGAATAAAACGCTTCAAAGTATAGGGATAGAGGGAACATTCCTGAACTTCATAAAATCTATCTATTAAAGACCCACAGCAAACATCATCCTCAATGGGAAGAAGCTCTCAGCCTTCCCGTTGAGATCAGGAACACGACAAGGATGCCCACTCTCATCAATCTTGTTCAACACAGTATTAGAATTACTAGCAACAGCAATCAGACAACAAAGAGAAATAAAAGGTATCCAAATTGGCATGGAAGAAGTCAAACTGTCTCTCTTCGCAGATGACATGATATTTTACATGGAAAACCCAAAAGACTCCACCCCCAAACTACTAGAACTCATACAGCTATTCAGTAACTTGGCAGGATACAAAGTCAATGTACAGAAATCAATGGCTTTCTTTTACACTAACAATGAAAATACAAAAAGGGAAATTAGAGAATTGATTCCATTTACTATAGCACCAAGAACCATAAGATACCTTGGAATTAACCTAACCAAAGAGGTAAAGGATCTGTACTCTAGGGACTACAGAACATTCATGAAAGTAATTGAAGAAGACACAAAAGGATGGAAGACCATTCCATGCTCTTGGATCGGAAGAATAAACATTGTTAAATTGTCTATACTACCTAGAGCAATCTATACTTTTAATGCCATTCCCATCAAAATTCCACTGGTATTTTTCAAAGAGCTGGAGCAAATAATCCTAAAATTTGTATGGAATCAGAAGAGACCACAAATTGCTAATGCAATGTTGAAAAACAAAAATAAAACTGGTGGCATCACGTTACCTGATTTCAAGCTTTACTACAAAGCTGTGATCACCAAGACAGCATGGTACTGGCATCAAAACAGACACATAAACTAGTGGCACCAAGCAGAGAGTCCAGCTATGGACCCTCAACTCTATGGTCAAATAATATTTGACAAAGCAGGAAAGAGTGTACAGTGGAAAAAAAGTCTCTTCAAAAAATTGTGCTGGGAAAATTGGACAGATATATGTAGAAGAATGAAACTCGACCATTCTCTTACACTGTACAAAAAGATAAACTCGAAATGAATAAAGGAACTCAATGTGAGACAGGAATCCATCAGAATCCTAGAGGAGAACATAGGCAGTACGTCTTCGATATCAACCACAGCAACTTCTTTCAAGATATGTCTCCAAAGGCAAAGGAAACAAAAGCGAAAATGAACTTTTGGGACTACATCAAGAACAAAATCTTCTGCACAGCAAAGGAAACAGTCAACAAAACAAAGAGGCAACCCACGGAATGGGAGAAGATATTTGAAAATGACATTACAGGCAAAAGGTTGATATCCAGGATCTATAAAGAACTTCTCAAACTTAACACACACAAAACAGATAATCATATCAAAAAATGGGCAGAAGATATGAACAGACACTTCTCCAATGAGGACATACAAATGGCTATCTGACTCATGAAAAAATGTTCATCATCACTAGCCATCAGGGAGATTCAAATTAAAACCACATTGAGATTCCACCTCACACCAGTTGGAATGGCCAAAATTAACAAGACAGGAAACAACGTGTGTTGTATAGGATTTGGAGAAAGAGGTACCCTCTTACACTCTTGGTGGGAATGCAAGTTGATGCAGCCAATTTGGAGAACAGTGTGGAGATTCCTTAAGAAATTAAAAATAGAGTTTCCCTGTGACCCTGCAATTGTACTACTGGGTATTTAACCCAAGGATACAGATGTGGTGAAAACAAGAGATATCTGTACCCCAAAGTTTTTAGCAACAATGGCCATGGTCGCCAAACTGTGGAAAGAACCAAGATGCCCTTCAACGGATGAATGGATAAGGAAGATGTGGTCCATATACACTACGGAGTATTATGCCTCCATCAGAAAGGATGAATACCCAACTTTTGTAGCAACATGGATGGGACTGGAAGAGATTATGCTGAGTGAAATACGTCAAGCAGAGAGATTCAATTATCATAAGGTTTCACTTATTTGTGGAGCATTACAAATAACATGGAGGACATGGGGAGATGGAGAGGATGAGGGATTGGAGGGAAATTGGAGGGGGAGATGAACCAGGAGAGACAATGGACTCTGAAAAACAACCTGAGAGTTTTGAAGTGGTGGGGTTTTGGAGGTTGGGGGAGCCAATTGGTGGGTATTATGGAGGGCCCGCATTGCATGGAGCACTGGGTGTGGTGCAAAAACTATGAATTCTGTTACGCTGAAAAGAAAGAAATAAAAACAAGGAATACAAAATAAACATCCAAAAGATTTGGTGCCGTCATCATTTCATGTGTCTACTTAACTGGATCATTGGTAAGACAGTGTTCTAGATATTTCTGTGAAGGAGTTCTTGCATGAGAATAATGTTGAAACCTGTAGACTGACTAATGTAAATTGCCCTTCCTAACCTCCTTCAATCCATACAGTATTCCATGGAGATGGAGATTTACATGTTCTGGATACCAGTCAAATTTTGACCTTTGGTGACTGACAGACAGGTAACACCACTGAGTGAAAAGGGGGTTCTGATTGAGATTTTCTCCCTTTACCCCTGTCCCCCAATTTACACTCTCTCCTATGGGATCTTACTTTCTCTCAAACAAATAAATTAATAAATATTTTTTTAAATAAATGAATAAATAAATAAAATATACTGGTCCTATTTGTACCATCTTCCAGGTAGAGAGACTTATAAAGTAAGTAAGACCATAGCTGCTTCAATGGATTCATTATATATATATATATAATTTTATATATATTTTTTTCTTCCAAATAAAGACATTCTACTTAGACTTCAGAGATAGATCTATAGATCTATATCTATATATATAGAATGCCTTTATTTGTAAGAAAAAATAATAGACTTTTCAAAAGCACAGTACTATTGGAGGCCTACAAACAGATCAGTCTCTGTCAAAATACTCTAATAAGACAGTTGAAACGAGTCAGCCTATTCCGGTATGAATTATTTTCCTCAGTCCACCCGCAGTTTGAGAAAAGTCTGTTTTTGAAATTGTATTATTTTGTGCCCCTCTATTATGTGCTCTTTTAGGACATTAAGCTATTTATCTGCAACAGATTTCCTTCCTTAGGAAATGTGGCCATGGCAGTTACAAAAGGTATTCTAATCTATTTTCACAAGGTACTGGAGGGGAGGTTTGAAGAACTTGGGTGTGTTTCTTCTCCCCCACAGGCTATTGATTACTGATGCAATTAAAAGTCCTAGTCTTTTTCTACCTCTTAGTTCTAGATAAGGTCCTTCATGTACCTCTTAGAGATTCGGTAAAGCAGTATTTGTTAGCACACAATTTATCATTTTTTTTCCTTTTCCTTCCCTTTATTTTTTTTTGTCTCTCCTTCCTCCTTCCTTTTTATTTCTCCCCTCTTTCTCTCTTTCTCTGTCTCCCTTCCTTCAACCTTCTCTCCCCTTCGTTCCCAAACCATAGCCCTGAGCGTTTGAAGGTCAGTGAAGGGAAGATGACAGTTAATGAAATGTGATTGTGTGGGCCACGGAGAAACTCATCTCTAATTCTGTAAATGAAACAAAAGACAAATATGTAAAAGCATCATACAATAAAATACTTAAATTCATAATTCCCCCCAATTTCTCTACATCTATTTCATTAGCATTTGGGAAGAGTGTTAATATCTTGTTAAGCTAAACCCTGTTGCTGTTCTCACCAAGATTATATAAAAATGCAGCATCAGCTGTAATTTTCTGTTGTCCCCTCTTGATATCCCCTTACAGAGCAGCAGGATGCCTTTAGCAACACAGAATGTGATACCCTGGGGATAACTTTACTTGTTGTTTTCTTTCTAGAAAGCATTATTTTCTCATCTTGTCCTTGGAGCCAAGGTCGGTGGTTCCTAATAATCATGCTAACCAGGGACATAAATCATGGCTCACTGCTCTAATGCAACTATCACATATTCCTCCAAAAACAGATATGTGTTTCTCTCCCTTCCCTACCACAGAGTGCAAACAAATGGCTGATCACCTGATGCAAATGGGCCAGCCATTCAGCAATGCCACATGCTTAAAGCACAAGTCTGCAAAATTTAATTGCCTAAAATTTCCACTAAGCATTTATGTGCACTTTTTTTCCCTCCATTCCTTGCTGATTACTCAAGCATTTCTGCCTCTCAACATAAAAATTCTCTATTCTCCTCACTCTCTCTTCTGGCTATGTTCTGAGTTATGGCATCCTTCAGTAATTTAACATTGAAGTATTTATCATGGGAGCTCTGGAGACAGCTTTCAGGGCCTTCAAGATAAGCTCACACAGAAAAGAAAACGTCTCAAGTTTAATTTCAAGTTTCACTCTTATTTGCATAGTCTCTAGTTTACAAAGCCTTTTTGCATGATTTGGGAAAGATGAATGGAAGAAACATTTCTCCTATCCCTCCTTCTCTATCCTCTCAGGAACACAGCCAGTGACTGTCATAAGGCTCAGAGTCAGGAAACTCCAAAATTAACCTAAGGCTCTCCCCTTAGAGCAAAAGTTCAGGGAAACTCATGTCTGAACTTAACAGAAGAGAACAACAACTCTCACTTCTGTAGTGCTTTACATATTCAACGTGCTTATAGATGCCAAGCCAACAAACCCTTGAGGTAAGTGTTAATATTACTGGACTGAAGTTCAAAGTTTGCTCATGTTTACACAGTTGGGAAGCAGAGCCTAGAAAAAAAATCTCTGACCCCAAATAGAATTTCTCTGCTTAATTCCATGCTTAATGACTCTTAAGGGAAGTATCAGCAGCAAAGTCATAAATTTAGGTACGATTTTTTGTTATTTTTTTAAATTGAGATTTAATGGATACATGTTGTATAAGAACTCAACATATGTGGGTATTGCAAAATGGTAATGACAATTAGCATAGTTAATATCCATCATCACACATAAAGATAATTATTTTCTTGTGATGAGAACTGTTAGGACTCTTAGTAACTTTCAAATATACATTACAGTATTAACATAATCTACATGCTGTATTTTACATCCCTAGGATTTAATATTTTATACATGGAAGTTTGTACCTTTTGACCATTTTCACCCCTGTTAGGTTTTTCTTTAGTTTCTATTTTTAAGAATAAATTAGTTCCTAGTTTGTACTGGAAAAAGTCAGGAACATCCAGTGAGTGCAAAAAATAACATAAATATGCTTGGGGAGATTAAAAAATATTTTTATGCAACAGTTACTTGTTCTTCCCTAGAATATATATCTCAGGTCTTCCTGATTATTATTATTTTTTTGGGGGGGGAATAAAACGGGTTTTAGGATTCATACCTAAAAAATATTTTTTAAATTTATTTATTTGTCAGAGAGAGAGGGAGAGAGAGTAAGAGAGCACAGGCAGACAGAGTGGCAGGCAGAGGCAGAGGGAGAAGCAGGCTCCCTGCCGAGCAAGGAGCCTGATGCGGGACTAGATCCCAGGATGCTGGGATCATGACCTGAGCCGAAGGCAGCCGCTTAACCAACTGAGACACCCAGGCGTCCCTAGGATTCATACTTTAAATCAACTATAAAAGGTTCCTTCAAATGACCACTTCATAAAATGATTTTGTTAACCCACCTTAGGCATGAAAGGAATGAAGTGAACAGATTCAAGATTAATTGCCATTTCAGTTCCCTTACCCAGAGACAGAGATATTTACAAAGCTATAATATTAGACAGTTTGCCTCCCAGAATCAACCAGTCAGCATTTACTATTCTAGGAAATCAGATGTTATAATTAGTACACACACAGAGACACACACACAATACTAGTATTGACAAGCAAAATTAACATGTTCTTAAAGTGGTTATAAATTATTTTTGGCTCATCTGTGGCTTGGGATTATCTATATTTTGTATCTATTACTTGATAATATAAAATTTACTATTGTGCCTAAAGAACTTCTTAAAAATATCTTATGTTTTTAAATTTTCAGGAGAGCATCTATGAATTTTTTTCATCCACAAATCTATCATTCTTATATGGCATACATATCATTCCATTTAATAAACTAAAAACTCAATTCAAAGCATGGTAGAAGTTTCTGTCCACAATGTACTACCTCAGAGTGTGAGTTCATAACACAGTAGAATAAAATCAAGACATAAAATATGAAAAGATACGTTGGACTGTAACATGAAAATAAAAGCTATATTCATTGATTTGCTCATACGTGAAGCAATTTGGCAGTCCTGAAGAAGAAGAAGAAGAAGAAGAAGAAGAAGAAGAAGAAGAAGAAGAAGAAGAAGAGGAGAAGGAGGAGGAGGAGGAGGGAGAGAGGGAACAGGAAGGGGAGGGGGTAGGATGGGAGATGGGGAGAGGGAAGAGGAGAAAAAGAAAGGAAGGAAGAAGAAAAGAAAAAAAAAACAAAGAAAAGAAAGTACAAGTAAGGAATTATCTGAACAGGCAGAGAAATCAGAGCTTATGTACTTGTTTTGTTTTGATTAATTTTCCTCAGGAAATATGTTTCCAGGCTAAGGAATTAAGTAGAACAATAGTATTGAGTTATATTTGAGAATCGCACTGCTTTCTGTCCTTTTCCAATTTCTTTGGCTTCTGAAGCACATCGAGAACCACAAGGTCTATAGTCACCAAGTTCAGTTCTGATCTTCAATAATAATTGCCAAGGGCATATTTACTAGAGAGTAAAATCGGGTTAAGTGAAAGTCTTAGGAATTCAGACTTCTCTGTATAGCATATTTTCCAAAAAAGAGTGAAGAGGTGATGACAATAGAATCAGATGAAATTAATAATTAAACTTATACACACACACACACACACACACACACACACACACACAATACTAAAGCTTGACACACCAGAAAGCCCATGATTGATGGAATTATATAGGCCTGAATTGAACCCCAGCACTCTAATGTCTTTGGGAAGATTATTTCATCTTTTAATACTGAAATTGTTTTTATTATTATTTTTTAATCTGGGGGTGGGAAGACACAGAATCATTATAAGAATTAAGGGAGAGAATTAAATATAAATGCATTTGAAGTCATACTACTGAAATTAAATTCCTGACTCACACAACCCTACAAGTGATTTATTGTTGCAGAACCTCAGACTTCTCTTTTTTTAAAAACAGGGATCATAATAATGCCTCTTTCATGGGTTTATTGTTAAGACTATATGAGATAATGTATAAGGACTTAGTTCAATGCTTTTACAACAGAGTGTCAGTTTGTCTGGGCATAAACCTTGAGCCACTTTTCCTCTCAAAACTTTATAAATATTAGTGTGTTTTCTTCTAGCTGTGGAGAAGCCTGAAGGCAGCCTCAACCCCTTTATCCATGTAATTTGTTTTTCTTAATGTTTTATTTCTTTAGAGTAATTTTAGATTTATAGCAAAATTCAAAGGAAGATACAGATTTTTTTCATATATTCTCTGCCTTCCAACATACATAAGCTCCACCATTATCAACATCACTCACCAAAATAGTACAATTTCTCTTCTTACCAAAGATGAACCTATATTGATACGTTATAATCACACAAAGTCCAAAGTTCACCTAAGGGTTTGCTCTCAATGTTGTACATATAATGGGTTTGCACAAATGAATAATTGCATATATCCATCTTTATTATATCATATAGGGTGTATTCACTGCCCTAATTCCCTGTGATCTTCCTATTCATCCCTTCTCCCTCACCCTCACTGGCAATCACTGATCTTTTCATTGTATCCCTCGTTCTGTATTTTCTAGTTTATCATATAGTTGGATCATACAGTATGTAGCCTTCTCAGATTGGCTTTTTACTTACTAATATGCACTTAAGTTCCTCCATGTCTTTTCATGGCCTGATAGCTCATTACTTTTTAGTGCTGAGTAATTCTCCATTATCTTTTTTTTAAGATTTTATTTATTTATTTGACAGAGAGAGAGAGAGAGAGAGAGAGAGAGATTACAAGGAGGCAGGGAGGCAGGCAGAGATAGAGGGGGAAGCAGGTTCCCCACTGAGCAGAGAGCCAGATGCGGGGCTCAATCCCAGGACTCTGGGATCATGACCTGAGCTGAAGGCAGAGGCTTTAACCCACTGAGCCACCCAGGTGCCCCTCTCCATTATCTTTTTGCACAAGAGTTTGTTTACCTATTCAAAATGCAGGACATTCTGGTTGTTTTCAGGCGTGGCATATATGCATAAAGCAGCTGTAAATTTCAGCATGGAGGTTTTTATATGGATATACGTTTTCAACTCCTTTAAGTAAATACCAAGGAGCACAATTACTGGATTCAAGGCTAAGTATATTTAATGTTGTAAGAAAACAGCAGACTGTCTTCCAAGGTGGATATGTTATTTTGCATACTCCCTCTTCAATGAATGAGAGTTCCTGTTGTTCTATATTCTTTTCAGCAATTGTCACTATTCCAAATTTTGGCTATTCTAATTGGTGTGTTGTAGCATCCCATTGTTTTAATTTACGTTACCCTGATGACATACGATCTGAAGCATCTTTCCCTAAGCATATTTCCCATCTGTATTTCTTCTATGATAGGTGTATTTAAGGTCACTGGTCCCATTTTTTAATCAGTTTATTTTCTTACTGTTGAGTTGTAAGAGTTCTTTTTGTGTTTTGGTAACAGCCTTCTATCAGATGTATCTTTTGCAAAAATTTCCTCCCAATCTGTGCATTCTCTTTTCATTCTCTTGATATTGTTTTTTGCAGAGCCCAAGTTTTAAATTTATCAACTTTTTTAATGGATCATGTCCTTGATGTTGTATCTAAAAAGGAATCACCATACCCAAAGTCATCCAGATTTTCTCCAATGTCATTTTCTAGGAGTTTCATAGTTTTGTATTCCACATTTAGGTCTACAATCCATTTTGAGCTAATTTTTATGAAGAATGTAAGCTCTGTGTCTAGATTTTATTATTTTATTTTTGGGCAGGGGCTGGTGATGGGGGAGCCTATACATAATCCAGTTTTTCCAACACTATTTTCTCAAGAAACTATCTTTGTCCCAGTATATTGCCTTTGCAATTTTATCAAAGATCAATTGACTGTATTCATGAGGGTCTATTTCTGGGATCTGTATTCTGTTCCATTAATCTATTTTTTCATCAGTATTACCCTGTTTTGGTTACTGAATCTTTACAGTAAGTCTTGAAATCAGGTAGCATCAGTCATCGATCTTTATTCTTCACCTTTAATATTGTGTTGTGTGTTCTGGCTCTTTTGCCTCTCTGTTTAAACTTTAGAATAAGTTTATCAATACTTATAAAATAACTTGCTGGGATTCTGATTGGGATTGCACTGAATCCATAGATAAAGTTGGGAATAATTGACACCTTGACAAGATTAAGTCTTCCTATTAATTAATAAGGAATATCACTTCATTTAGTTAGTTTCCCTTTAATATCACTTATAAAAATTTTACAGTTTTCCTCTTATGGATCTTGTATATATTTTGATATACCTATACTTAAGTATTTCATTTTTCTTTGGATGGTAATTGAAAAGTTACTGTGTTTCTCGTTTAAAATTCCATAAGTTCATTGTTGGGACATAGGAAAGCAATTGACTTTTGTATATTAACTATGTATACTACACCCTTGCTACAATCACTTATTGGGTCCAGGAGTTAGCTGCCTGTTCTTTTTTTTTTTTTTTCAGTGTTCTACATAGATGACTGTGCCACTTGAAAAGAAAGAAAGAAAGAGAGAAAGAAAGAAAAATTATGTCTTCCTTCCAATTTGTATATCTTTTTTTTTTCTTTCCCTGCCTTACTGCATAAGCAAAGACTTCCACTATAATGTTGAAAAGGTGTGGTAAGAGGGAACATCCTTGTCTTTTGCCTGATCTTAGTGGGAGCGTGGGGTTTCTCACCATGAACTATGATTTTAACTGTATATGTGGGTGGGTGTGCATATATGTATATGCATAACTGGCATATGTATAAGCAGACATAACTGAATACATCACTACTATTTTTTAACAAACTTATGTCAGATTAATTAAAAAATAAGAAAATATGTTTTATCTTCACTTGCTCTCTTCGATGTTTTTCCTTTGCATATGTAGCTCTGAGTTTCTTTTTGTTAATTTTTTAAAGATTTTATGTATTTATTTGGCAGACAGAGATCTCAAGTAGGCAGAGAGGCAGGCAGAGAGAGAGGGGGAAGCAGGCTCCCCACCAAGCAGAGAGCCCAATGCAGGGCTCAATCCTAGGACACCAGAATCAGAGGCTTTAACCCACTTAGCCACCGAGGTGCCCCTAGCTCTGAGTTTCTGGTCTGTGTTATATTCCCTCTTTCTAAAGAACTTCTTTTAACATTTCTTGTAAGGTGGGTCTATTGGCAAGAAATTCCCTTAATTTTTGTTTGCCTAAGTTTTTTTTTCTCCTTTATTTTTTAATAAAAAAATTGCAGTGTGTGGAATTCTAGGTTGACATTTTTTTCTCAATACCTTAAGTATTTCACTCCACTGTCTTCTTGTTAGCATAGTTTCTGAGAAGTCACATGTAATTATCTTTACTTCTCTTTAAGTAAGGTCTCTTTTACCTCTGGCTTCATTTACTATTGTTTCTTCATCTTTTATTTTTCTGTAATTGGAGAAAGATACACTTAGATGTAGTCTGTTGGTTTGTATCTTCCTTGGTGTTGTTAAGCTTCCTGGATCTATGGTTTCATGTCTGACTTTATTTGGGGGGAATTCTCAGAGATTACTGTTTCAAACATTTTTTCTGTTCCTTTCTCTTTTTCTTCTCCTTCCCACTGGCTTTTCCATTGGGTATCCTCATTATGTGTATGTTACACTTTTATAGTTGTTCATAGTCCTTAAATACTACATTCTGCTTCAACCTCACTTCTCTTTCCTTTTTGGTATTCAGATATTCTGTTAATATATCCTCTAGCTCACAGAGTCTTTCTTCAGCCATGTCTAATCTACTAATGAGCCCTTCAAAGACATCCTTTATGTTATTTTTCTTTTCTTTCTTTTTCTTTTCTTTTTTTTTTTTTACCTCTAGCATTTCTTTTTGGGTCTTTCTTAGGATTTCCATCTTTTTGCTTACATTGCCCCTCTATTCTTGCATTGTTTACTTTATCCAGTATACCCCGTTGTGTATAACTCAAAGCTGTTTTAAATTCCCAGTCTGAAAATTCAATGTCCCTGACATGTCTGCATGTGATACATACTCTGTCTCTTCAAATTGCATGTGTGTGCGTGGGGGGTTGTTATGTTTCCTTTTCATTATACCTTATAAGTCCATCTTGATAGCTAGACTTTCTGTACTGGATAAAATGAACTGCAGTAAATAGGCTTTTAATAATATGCTGGTGAGGTGTTGGAGAGGGAAAAGATTCTATAGTCCTAGTATTAGGTCTGTGTTTTAGTGATCCTATGTTTCTGGACTGTGAAGTTCACAAGTGTTTCTCAGGGTTTTTTGTTTGTTTGTTTTTGTTTTTGTTTTGTTTGTTTCCTCCCCTCTTAGGTGAGCTCCTGTGGGCTGGGCCTGCCTGTCCAGAGTCACAGGTTAACAAGGTCAGTAGGTTGCCTGTCCCTTAGCAGATCTCTGCAAGCAGAGAAAGATGCCTTCCCTTGCCCTGCCTCAGTCCAAGGAAGCCTAGGAGCACAGTGGTCTGTGGAAGGCAGCCAGGCCCTGTACCAGTGCTGGGCGCCCTGAGCTGAGGGTGCCGCCAAGGCAGGGCAGGCAGGCAGCACGTGGGGGCGGTCGCCATGGCAATCACCTGAAGCCCACAGTGCCAAGAGCAGTGGCGGCACATGGCCCCCATGTAGGCGCCCTGGCAGCACCAGGAGCCTGGCATCCTGCCTGAGAGCGACAGCCACTCTGGGCCCGCCCGTCCTTGCCCCTCCCACCAGTGTCTCCTGGACATGACCATGTAGCCTCCTCCTGGGCTGGAATTTGTGGGAAAATTTTCCTCATGGGAGCGATGTACCCCCCAGCAGGAGACTCTAGAGGGCAGCCAGGGCACTTCTCTTCTTTGAGAGGCATGTCTTGGATCATGGTAGGCCCTGGCACCAAGAAGCTCAGGATGTTGAGTGGCGCCCTGTGACCGCCTTAGCCCCGGCCACCCCACTCCCCGTATGCCCTCGGCGACGTCACTACCACGCACAAGACGGCAGCCTCAGGGTTTTAACTCTGGAGGCTTGCCACCCGTGGCATGAGTTCCATGACCATTCCTACCTTCCCAGCCCTCAAGGCGCAAAGGTCACCCAAGTCACTACAAGACCCCAGGGTTTTGTGTCAACAGTCGTCAACGCTCTCCAAGCAACTGCCGCAGGCTCCCTCCCCATAGCCATCCACCAGGGGTCCAGGGGCAGGGCTCCTCCTTCAATAGGGGCATGTTGGGGGGCAATGGGGCCTCGCCTTTCCCCGGCACCCCCTCCCAGAGGGCTCGGCCCTGGGGTGCCCTCGAGGTTCCCCGGACACTAACCCTCTGGGAACAGGGTCCCCTCCAAGTTGTCAGGGCCCCCGGGGTCCACCTGGGACTGGTAACCCGCTCTGAGGAAGGTAGGCGGCGAGCTGAGGTGCTGGGCAAGGAATATGCAGGAAGAGGCTCAGTGGCTCAGAGGTTTTTTATGGTAGGTGGGGTGGGGTGGGGGTGGGGAGTTTCTGCGCCCGCCCCATGCTTCTGCTTCGACTCCAGGGTCTCTGAACTGGTCGTCAGACTCGCAGGTATACTTGGGATGCTAAGGGTCCAACTCGCAGGGGCTGGGAGGTTTGGTTTAGCTGGAACCGGGCTGGGTGGGCCAGTGGACTGCAGCGGAGGGTCATGGGGGCTGGGCACAGGGCCCTTCGCACTGCGGGGTCCCTGGGCGGGCACAGTTGGAAAGGGGCCAGGGCTTGGGCTCATGCCGTCAGAGCAGGGAGATGGACATGGGCGACAACTTGGAGCATTCTCTCCCAGTGCACGGCTGCTCTGCCGGCATGCTAGTGCATACTGGGCCTTGCTTCTTGGAAAGGGTCTCCTGAGCAAGTGCATGTGGGCAAGAGCCAAGGGCTTCTGCAGCCCTGCTGTGTGCAGGGGGCATTTAGGGCTTTCTGGCCTTGTCCATTCCTCCTTGAGCCCTGCCCCCATGGCCTTCTGCTATTTGCCCCCCCCCCTTTTTTTTTTGCCCTGTGTCCTGGTGGTGCCCCTCCACTTTCTCTGGATACAAACTAGGATTAGAGGGATCACCAAACTCTTGCCTAAGAAATGTCTGGAGGTTCTGCATTTCTTACAAGAATGTGGAGGGGCTGCGCAGGCCTTCTGATGGTTCAGACCTCACAGCCTTTCCTGACTGTGCCCACCAGCATCCCAGGTTGGTGAGGGGTCCTTTGAGGAGACATGAGATGGTGCTCCAGTATGGAAGGGAATGGGCATTTCCTGGGATCTTGACGCTGTCCCTGGGCCACCTAGGGGTGCCCTGGCACTTGGTAATGAATGGGCCAATGTGCTGGCAGGCCTTTGATGTATTGAGGCAGTGGTGTGTCCTTGTGGCTTTTCCCCTTCTGAGATGAGATTCAGGGATAGGGGCATGTGTGTGTGCATGTGTGCGCACAGGTAATTGCACGCAAGAGCGAGAGCAAGAGAGAGAGAGAGAGAAAATTCACTGTTAGCTCAATTTTTATTCTTTTAAACTTAAGGACTTGGGAAAAATCGGAGATTTATACTCCTGGGCAGTTTTCTTCCTTTACTATGAGAATTTAAGCATACTGGCAAAGGACATTTGAGTAGCTTCATCATTTATCAAGTAGTACTTGTCCAGTAAATGAAACACTGCTTTGCATCTTAAGCCATTGCCTTTAACATGTTGTCCTTCATTATACATCATAATGGGCTGTCACATTACCACTAGTCTCTCTCTCTCTTTCTTCCTTCCTTCCTTTTCCTTTTCCTTTTTCTTTTTCTCTTTCTTTCTTTTCAAAAGAAATAAATTGTGCTAATCTGGGCATTCTGTAGCTTTTAACTACCTTTGGGGCAAAGACAAGATTGAAGAACTTTTTTCTTTTGCCTTTAGTACATTTTTTTCCTCAAAAGTGCACCTCTCTCATTTTCAGTATTAGCAGGCATGACTGGATTTCAGATCAATATTAGGAATAGAAAGTAATCATAATAAAAAAAGTTTTCCAAACTGTAGTTCATGGAATCATTGCCATTTATACTCTTATGGACACTAGCCTTCAAGTAACCCAAATACTCAACAGACTCATCTTTATGTTCCATCTTGCCGTTTTGGCATTTGGTAGTTTTTGTAAGTCATGAGACTTATTTCTTAAAAAAGTCTACTCTGTGACTGTACTATGTGTTGTAGTGTTCATTACCGAGGTCTAGATCAATGTCATTTAAATTGCCAGTTACAATCAAAATTATTAAAAAAATTAAATAGGAAAAGAAATCCTAGTAAATTAGTAATGGTGAGGTTAGTTTTGTATTACTTCTTTTTCTCTGTTTCATGTATGTATCTGTATTTGGGTAGTGATGTAAAATATATTTTTTTCTGAATGGTATGAATTTTTAAAGACAAGTTTATTGGCCAGATCACTGTATGCAGTCAGTTCATCTGGCCTTTACATCTAGTTCTGTTATTCTCTTGAACTTGAGGAAATCACTTGACTTGTTTTAGTTTCCTCCTTTGTAAATTGGGAATCAAAGGGATAATTCTGGAAAGAGTGCTTTGAATTGTGCATAGATGACCATTACTTCTTTTTTAAAAATTTTATTTATTATTATTTTTTTTATTTCTTTTCAGCGTAACAGAGTTCATAGTTTTACACCACACCCAGTGCTCCATGCAATGCATGCCCTCCACAATACCCACCACCAGGCTCCCCCAACCTCCCACCCCCCGCCCCTTCAAAACCCTCAGGTTATTTTTCAGAGTCCATATTATTTTTTATTTTTTATGAACATATAATGGATTTTTATCCCCAGGATTACAGGTCTGTGAATCGCCAGGTTTACACACTTCAGAGCACTCACCATATCACATACCCTCCCCAATGTCCATAACCCCATACCCCTCTCCCGAACCCCTTCCCCCCCAGCAACCTTCAGTATGTTTTGTGAGATTAAGAGTCACTTATGGTTTGTCTACCTCCCAATCCCATCCTTTTTTTTTTAAGATTTTATTTATTTATTTGACAGAGAGAGAGAGTTCAGAATTAGGCAGAGAAGCAGGCAGAGAGAGAGGGGGAAGCAAGCCCCCTGCTGAGCAAAGAGCCCAATGCGGGGCTTGATCCCAGGACCCTGAGATCATGACCTGAGCCAAAGGCAGATGCCTTAACCCACTTAGCCATCCAGGCGCCCCCCCTCCCAATCCCATCTTATTTCATTTATTCTTTTCCTACCCCCCAAACCCCCCATGTTGCATCTCCACTTCCTCATATCAGGAAGATCATATGATAGTTGTCTTTCTCCAATTGACTTATTTCGCTAAGCCTAATACCATCTAGTTCCATCCACATCATCACAAATGGCAAGATTCCATTTCTGTTGATGGCTGCATAGTATTCCATTGTGTGTGTGTGTGTATATATATATATATATATACATATATACATATATACATATATACATAGACCTTATATATGTATACATATATACATATATACAACATATATATATATATATACATATATACAACATATATATATATATATACAACCTCTTCTTTATGTTTTCATCGGTTGATGGACATCTATGTTCTTTCCATAGTTTGGCTATTGTGGACATTGCTGCTATAAACATTTGGATGCACGTGCCCCTTTGGATCACTACGTTTGTATCTTTAGGGTAAATACCCAGTAGTGCAATTGCTGGGTCATAGGGTAGCTCTATTTTCAACTTTTGAGCAACCTCCATTATGTTTTCCAGAGTAGTTGCACCAGCTTGCATTCCCACCAACAGTGTAGGAGGGTTCCCCTTTCTCTGCATCCTCACCAGTATCTGTCATTTACTGACTTGTTAATTTTAGCCATTCTGACTGGTGTGAGGTGGTTTCTCATTGTGGTATTGATTTGTATTTCTCCAATGCCGAGTGATTTGGAGCACTGTTTCATGTGTCTGTTGGCCATCCGGATGTCTTCTTTGCAGAAATATCTGTTCATGTCGTCTCCCCATTTCATGATTGGATTATTTGTTCTTTGGGTATTGAGTTTGCTAAGCTCTTTATAGATTTTGGATACTAGCCCTTTATCTGATATGTTGTTTGTTCTTCCATTCTGTCAGTTGTCTTTTGGTTTTGTTAACTGTTTTATTTGCTGTGCAAGAGGTTTTGATCTTGAGGAAACCCCAATAGTTCACTTTTGCCTTTGCTTCCTTGACTTTGGTGAGGTCCCTAGGAAGATGTTGCTGAAGCTAAGGTCTAAGATATTGCTGCCTGTGTTCTCCTCAAGTATTTTGATGGATTCCTTTCTCACATTGAGGTCCTTCATCCATTTTGAGTCTATTTTCGTGTGGGGTGTAAGGAAATTGTCCAATTTCATTTTTCTGCATTTGGCTGTCCAATTTTTCCAACACCATTTGTTGAAGAGGCTGTCTTTTTTCCATTAGACATTCTTTCCTCCTTTGTCAAAGATTAGTTTACCATAGATTTGAGGGTCTATTTCTGGGCTCTCTATTCTGTTCCATTGATCTATATATCTGTTTTTGTGCCAGTACCATATTGTCTTGATGAAGACAGCTTTGTAATAGAGCTTGAAGTCCAGAATTGTGATGCCACCAAGTTTGGCTTTCTTTTTCAATATTCCTTTGGCTATTCGAGGTTTCTTCTGGTTCCATATAAATTTTGGGATTATTTGTTCCATTTCTTTGAAAAAAATGAATGGGATTTTGATAGGGATTGCATTACATGTGTAGATTGCTTTAGGTAGCATAGACATTTTCACAATATTTGTTCTTCCAATCCAGGAGCATGGAACATTTTTCCATTTCCTTGTGTCTTCTTCAATTTCTTTCATGAGTACTTTATAGTTTTCTGAGTATAGATTCTTTGCCTATTTGGTTAGTTTTATACCTACATATCTTATGGTTTTGGGTGCAAATGTAAATGGGATTGACTCCTTAATTTCTCTTTCTTCTGTCTTGATGTTGGTGTATAGAAATGCAACTGATTTCTGTGCATTGATTTTATATACTGACACTTTTCTGAATTCCTGTACAAGTTCTAGCAGTTTTGGAGTGGAGTCTTTTGGGTTTTCCACATGTAGTATAATATCATCTGCAAAGAGTGATAGTTTGACTTCTTCTTTGCCAATTTGGATGCCTTTAATTTCTTTTTGTTGTCTGATTGCTGAAGCTAGGACTTCTAGTACTATGTTGAATAGTGGTGATAATGAATAGTGGTGATAATGGCTATCCCTGCCATGTTCCTAACCGTAGTGTTAAAGCTTTCAGTTTTTCTCCATTGAGAATGATATTTGTGGTGGGTTTTTCATAGATGGCTTTGATAATATTGAGGTATGATCCCTCTGTCCCTACACTTTGAAGATTTTGATCAGGAAGGGATGCACTACTTTGTCAAATGCTTTCTCAGCATGTATTGAGAGTATCATATGGTTCTTGTTATTTCTTTTATTAATGTATTGTATCACATTGATTGATTTGTGGATATTGAACCAACCTTGCAGCCCTGGAATAAATCCCACTTGGTTGTGGTGAATAATCCTTTTAATGTAATGTTGGATCCTATTGGCTAGTATTTTGGTGAGAATTTTCACATCTGTGTTCATCAAGGATATTGGTCGGTAATTCTCTTTTTTGATGGGATCCTTGTCTGGTTTTAGGATAAAGGTGATGCTGACCTCATAAAATGAGTTTGGAAGTTTCCCTTCCATTTCTATTTTTTGTAACAGTTTCAGGAGAATACGTTTTATTTCTTCTTTAAATGTTTGGTAGAATTCCCCTGGGAAGCTGTCTAGCCCTGGGCTTTTGTTTGCATGGTGATTTTTGATGACTGTTTCAATTTCCTTAGGGTTATAGGTCTGTTCAGGTTTTCTATTTATTCCTGGTTCGGTTGTGCTAGTTTATATATCTCTAGGAATGTGTCCATTTCTTCCAGATTGTCAAATTTGTTGGCATAGAGTTGTTCATAATATGTTCTTATAATTCTTTGTATTTCTTTTGTGTTAGTTGTGATCTGTCCTCTTTTATTCATGATTTTATTCATTTGGATCCTTTCTCTCTTCTTTTTGATAAGCCTGGCCAGGGGTTTATCAATCTTATTAATTCTTTCAAAGAACCATCTCCTAGTTTCACTGATTTGTGGGTTTTTTTGTTTCTATTTCATTGATTTCTGCTCTGATCTTTATTATTTCTATTCTCCTGCTGGGTATAGCCTTTCTTTGTTGTTCTTACTCTAGCTCCATTAGATGTAGGGTTAGGTTGGGTATTTGAGACCTTTATTGTTTTTGAGAAAGGCTTGTACCACTATATATTTTCCTCTAAGGACTGCCTTTGCTGTGTCCCACAGATTTTGAACCGTTGTGTTTTCATTATCATTTGTTTCCATGAATTTTTTCAATTCTTCTTTAATTTCTTGGTTTACCCATTCATTCTTTAGAAGGATGCTGTTTAGTCTCCGTGTATTTGTGTTCTTTCCAAATTTCCTCTTGTGGTTGAGTTCTAGCTTCAGAGCATTGTGGTCTGAAAATATGCAGGGAATGATCCCAATCTTTTGATACTGGTTGAGACCTGGTTTATGATACAGGATGTGATCTATTCTGGAGAATGTTCCATGTGCACTAGAGAAGAATGTGTATTCTGTTGCTATGGGATGGAATGTTCTGAATATATCTGTGATGTGTATCTGTTCCAGTGTTTCATTTAAGGCCTTTATTTCCTTGTTGATCTTTTGCTTGGATGATATATCCATCTCAGTGAGGGGAGTGTTAATTTCCCCTACTATTATTGTATTATTGTCGATGTGTTTCTTTGAATTTGTTATTAATTGGTTTATAGATTTGGCTGCTCCCACATTAGGGACATAGATATTTAAAATTGTTATATTTTCTTTTTGGACAGATGCTTTGAGTATGATAAAGTGTCCTTCCTCATCTCTTGTTATAGTCTTTGCCTTAAAGTCTTATCGATCTGATAAGAATTGCCACCCCAGCCTTCTTCTGATGTCCATTAGCATGGTAAATTGTTTTCCACACCCTCACTTTAAATCTGGAGGTGTCTTCAGGTCTAAAATGAGTTTCTTGTAGGCAGAATTTTGATGGGTTTTGTTCTTTTATCCATTCTGACACCCTGTGTCTTTTGATTGGGGCATTTAGCCCATTAACATTCAGGGTAACTATTGAGAGATATGAGTTTAGTGCCATTGTATTGCCTGTAAGATGACTGTTACTGAATATTGTCACTGTTCCTTTCTGATCTTTTAGGGTCTTTCTTTGCTTAGAGGACCCCTTTCAATTTTTCCTGTAGAGCTGGTTTGGTGTTTGCAAATTCTTTCAGTTTTTGTTTTTTCTGGAAGCTTTTTAATATCTCCTTCTATTTTCAATGATAGCCTAGAAGTATATAGTATTCTTGGCTGTATGTTTGTTTCATTCAGTGCTCTCAATATATCATACCAGTTCTTTCTGGCTTGCCAGGTCTCTGTGGATAAGTCTGCTGCCAATCTAATATTTTTACCATTGTATGTTACAGACTTCTTTTCCCGGACTGCTTTCAGGATTTTCTCTTTGTCGCTAAGACTTGTAAATTTTACTACTAGGTGACGGGTTGTGGACCTATTCTTATTGATTTTGAGGGGTATTCTCTGCACCTCCTGGATTTGGTCCTTGTTCCTTTTGCCATATTATGGAAATTCTCTCCAATAATTCTCTCCAATATACATTCTGCTCCTGTCTTTCTTTCTCCTTCTTCTGGAATCCCAATTATTCTGATGTTGTTTCATCTTATGATGTCACTTATCTCTTGAATTCTCCCCTCATGGTCCTGTATTTGTTTGTCTCTCTTTTGTTCAGCTTCTTTATTATCTGTCATTTGGTCATCTATATCACTAATTCTTTCTTCTGCCTCATTTATCCTAGCAGTAAGAGACTCCATTTTTTATTGCACTTCAGTAATAGCTTTTTTTTATTTCAACTTGGTTAGATTTTAGTTATTTTATGTCTCCAGAAAGGGCTTTTATGTCTTCAGAGAGGGTTTCTCTAATATCTTCCATGCCTTTTTTGAGCATGGCTAGAACCTTGAGAATCGTCATTCTGAACTCTAGATCTGACATATTACCAATGTCCATATTGATTAGGTCCCTAGCCTTAAGAATTGCCTCTTGTGATTATGCTGAGTGAAATAAGTCAAGCAGAGAGAGTCAATTATCATATGGTTTCACTTATTTGTGGAGCATAACAAATAACACGGAGGACATGGGGAGATGGAGAGGAGAAGGGAGTTGAGGGAAACTGGGGGGGAGATGAACCATGAGAGACTATAGACTCTGAAAAACAACCTGAGGGTTTTGAAGGGGCGGGGGGT
>PISX010005652.1:0-29851 GCA_004024625.1 Mellivora capensis | reverse complement strand
GGAGCACTGGGTGTGGTGTAAAACTATGAACTCTGTTACGCTGAAAAGAAATAAAAAAAAAAGGAAAAAAAAAAAAAGAATTGCCTCTTGTTCTTTTTTTATGTGTGTGGTGAGTTTTTCCACCTTATCATTTTTTCCAGATAAGAATATATGAAGGAGAAAATAAAATACTAAAAGGGTGGCAAAGACCCCAGGAAAATGTGCTTTAACCAAATCAGAAGAGACCTCAAATTATGAGGGGGAAGAGAGGGAATAAAAAGAAGTTCAGAAAAAAAATTAAAAAAAGAAAACAAATTAAAAAAAAGAAAAAATATATATTAGACTGATGACTAGAACAGGGTCACCCACTTAATTTTGAGGGCATTTTGGTCTCTTAGAAGAAACTAACTCCCAAAATTTTAAAGAATGAAAAACGTATATAAGGATAAACACAATGAAGGGATGGAATATGCGTGTAAAGATGAAAAAAAAAATTAAATTTCTAAACAAGGAGTTGATAAAGTAATTTGGTTGGGAGAATAAAGAAAAAGAAAGTGGAGAGAATTTGCTCAGGCTGGAGACTAGAACAAGCCTGGAGCTAGATTTAGGGTATATTTTGATCTACTAGAAGAAGTTGTACCACAATTTTTTTAGGAGAAAATACCCTATGTGTATACAAAAATTAAAATTAAATACTATGAAGGATAAAATATGAGTATAATAATGAAGGTTCAAAAAAGATTATTATTTTTTGAAAGGTATTGTTAAGATAAACTAGTTAAAAATGTTGAAATAGAAAAGGGTAAAGGTTAAAAAACTTTTAGCAGAAGAAAAAAATTAAAAAAAATTAAATTAACTGCAAGACTAAAGAATCATGGGGAGAAAGCCATGAGTTCTGTGATTTGCTTTCTCCTCTGGAATTCCGGTGCTCTCCTTGGTAAGTGAACTTGGTCTTGGCTGGATTTCTTGTTGATCTTCTGGGGGAGGGGCCTGTTGTAATGACTCTCAAGTGTCTTTACCCGAGGAGGAATTACACCGCCCTTACCAGGAGCCGGGCTAAGTAATCCGCTCAGGTTCGCTTTAGGGAGCTTTTGTTCTGTGAATGCTGTCTGTAGAGTTCCGGAGGATGAGAATGAAAATGGCAACCTCCCAATCTCCAGCCCAGAGGAGCTGAGAGCTCGGGGCCTCACTCCTCAGTGCGTCCCAGAGAAAAGCACCCAATCACTCCCATCTCCATGGCCTCCAGCCGCTCACCCAGTCTGTGACTGGTTCAAGGTAAACCTGAGCTGAGAGCTCACTCCTTGGCTCTGTCTCTGTAGCTGGCTTCCCCGCTCTAATATCTAAGAGCTCTGCAACACTCAGACACCCCCGATCCTTCTGTGGCTCTGCTGGACCTGGGTCCACCCTTACCCCATGTGGGATTCACCCCAGTTTAACCTCTGGAGTGATGTCCCTCAGTGGAGCAGACTTTTAAACGTCCTGATTTAGTGCTCCATTGCTCCGCTGCTTGCCGGGAGCCAGCCCCTCGCCCTGTGGTCTCTCTTCCTGTCACTTTGGATTCACTTTTCCGCCGGTCCTACCTTTCAGAAAGTGGTCGATTTTCTGTTTCTAGAATTGCTGTTCTTCTTCTCTTCGATCTCCTATTGGATTTGTAGGTTTTTGCAATGGTTTGATAAGCTATCTAGCTGATCTCCTGCTACCTGATGTAATCTCAGACTACTACTTCTCTTCCATCTTGACTCCTCCCCTCTCTTTATTGATTTTCTGCTTGGATGATCTATTACTGAGTGTGGCATGTTAAGATCTCCAACTATTAATGTATTCATATCAGTATGACTCTTTACTTGATTAACAGTTTTCTTATGTAATTGGCTGCTCCCATATTGGGTGCATAAATATTTACAATTGTTAGGTCTTCTTGGTGGATAGTCCCTTTAAGAATGATGCAGTGTCCTTCTGTATCTCTGGCTACAGACTTTAGTTTAAAATCTAATTTATCTGTTTTGAGAATCGCTACCCCAGCCTTCATTTGAGGCCCACTGGCATGAAATATGCTTCTCCATCCCTTCACTTTCAGTCTGGAGGTATCCTTAGGCTCAAAATGGGTCTCTTGTAGACAAGATATGGATGGGTGCTTTCGTTTTATCCAATCTGCAACCCTGTGTCATTTTATGGGTGCATTTAGGCCATTTACATTGAGAGTTAGTATTGAGAGATACGTTTTTATTGACATTTGTTACCTGTGAAGTCTTTCTCTCTGTAGATTGTCTCCATATATTTATGTTTAATGATATTCTTGGGATTTTTCCTCTTTTATAGAACCCCCCTTAATATTTCCTGCAGTGTTGGCTTGTTGGTTTCATACTCTTTTAAACCTTGCGTGTTCTGGAAGCTCTTTATCTTTCCATTCATTCTGAATGTCAGTCGTGCTGGGTAAAATATTATTGGCTGCATGTTCTTCTCATACTCTGAATATGTCTTGCCATCCCCTTATGGCTTAACAGATTTCTGTGAACAGGTCTGAGTTGATTCTTATGGGCTTTCATCTGTATGTAAGGAATTTCTTTGCCCTACATGCTTTCAAGAGCTCCTGTCTACAATTATGATTCATCATTTTCATTATCAGGTGTCTCGAGGTCTTTCCAGATTCTATGATCTTGAGGGATGACCGTTCTGCCTTTATTACCTGAACGTTGGTTCCATTCACGAGCTTGGGAAAATTTTCATGGATAATTTGTTCAATAATGTCTTCTAGTCTTCTGTCTTTCTCCTCCCTCTTAGGGATTCTAATAATTCTGACATTGGAATGTTTCATGGCATCATTTGTTTCCCGAATCTGTTTTTGTGGCTTCTAAGCTGTTTGTTCCAGGCTTCATCCTGATCCTTTTTCTCTATCTCTTTGTCCTCCATATCATTAATTCTATCTTCTACCTCAGTTACCCTAGGTTTCAGAGAATTTAGATTAGATTGGAACTCATTGAGACCATTGTGAATATAATCCCTGGTGGCTTTCTCTTCTGGCACAATCAATTCCATTTTGTCATCCAAGGCTTTCTCCAACCTAGCTATTGCCTGGATATTTATTAGCCTGAATTCCCTTTCTGACATACTGTCTATGTCCATATCCAATAGCTCTGATGCAGAAGGACCAGTCTCTGAATTTTACATCTGTTGGACATTCTTCCTCCTGGTCATTTTGATGAGAGATGGCTGAATGGATGTGTAACTGAATGTATCAACCGTGATCCAGGCAAGGTGTACCCTGGAATGCTTCTGCCCACTGGTGTCTTCTGCCCCCGTAGAGATCCAGAGTATAGTTCTAATCTCAGGCTGATATCATGGGTGCCCAGAGTTCTTTGGTAGATAATAAGCTCACTTTAAGGGACGAGTTGAAATGGTGCCTCCTCCTACTTCTCTGCTATCTTGCCCCCCCTTTTAATTCTTATAAATAATGCTTCTGTGAACATTCACATGCCTGCTTTTCTCTGGACATGTGACCATTTTTCTTATTTATATACCTGGGAGGGAATGTAGAATCCTGTGTAACTCTGTGTTTAGCCATTTGCAGAACTTCTGAACTAGGTCCCAAAGTGAAAGCACCATTTTATATTCCACTAGCAGTTTATGAGAGTTGAGTCTATCTGTTTTTTGGCTGCTCCTTCCTATGTCTTTTATATTACAGCCACCCTGTTGAGTATAAAGTAACATTTCATGGTTTTGATTTGCATTTCCCTAATGGCTAGTGATGTTGAGCATCTTCTCTTGTGCTTATTGGCCACTTGTATATCTTCTTTAGAGAACTTCCCATTCAGATCCCTTGCCCAGTTAAAAATTGGCTCATTTACCTTTATTTTATTGGAACAATTCAACAACAATTCTTTATATACAAATCCTTTATCAAATATATGATTTTCAGAAGCTTTTTTCTATTCTGCGGGTTTTCTTTTTACTTTCTTAATAGTACTCTTTGAAGCATAGAATTTTTTTAATCTTGACAGAGTCCAATTTATCTATTCTTTTGCTTTGGTTGCTTGTAATTTTGGTGTCATATCTAAGAAACCATTGCATCCTCAAACGTCAAAAATAGCCCGCCTATGTTTTTCTCTATTTCTTTTATAACCTCAGATCATACTTTTATATCTTTGATTCATCTTGAGTTAATTTTTATATATGTTATGAGATAGGAGCCCAACATAATTCTTTTCCATGTGGATAAAAAATAATTTTAATTGTCAGATGTTTAACCTGTAGTTCAAAGTGGTAAATGAGAACTCTGTTAGAAGATGTAGTCTGCAGTACACAAAGATGACTTTTCCCCATCCAGTCCTATAGCAATGCTTACATTTCCTTAATAACAGCATTCCAGCAGAGCCTCTGAATGATTTGTATAGGGATAGTCATATAGATATGGAGGATAATGGATTTTAAAATTCACATAAACCTTCACTGATTGAGTATATAGTTTGTACCAGGCATTGTAATAGGCTTTGGGAATACACAGAGAGCCCCACTATAGAGCCCCATTCCAGTAAATCATCATTAAATAACTGGAGAGTGTTGGAAAGACGTTACAGTCCCAGCTCTCTAGAAAGGGGCAGAAAGATAAATAATATCATATGAAATGCTTTAAAAGAGCCCTAATATGTGATGCAAGATTGGAACAGAGGGAATTGAATATATAATGAATATAACTGATTAAAAGAGTCAAAGTAGAAAGCAACATGCTGATTTGCTGGTGATAATCCAGCAATTTTGCTGTTACTGAAATGTTTAAAAAATTAATTACAGGTATTTGGTTCTCATTTTCAATTATGACTTCTATTTTACCTTTTGGCAGAATAGGACTTTGCTTTTATTACTGAATATAACTGCAGAAGAAACAGCTTGGAAAATCAAAGATCTAATGACTTTCTTCTGTTCATCTTATACTTCCTTAACAAATTGCTGTTAATAAAAACACAGCCATTTTTAAAATGGAATCACATTTATTCCATTTTATACCTTCTTCCATGGTCCTCTTTATCTTTCCCAGTTGGAAGTGGAGGGGTAAATAAATGCGACTTCATGTTTGTTTTTTAGCTCATATAAAATTATCGTTTAGTTTTTGGGTCCTTGAAGACTAGGTAAGTGGTGCAATATCAAGAAAATCATTACCAAAACCTCAATGCACTTAATTATTTAATGTATTATGGAGTTTGTCAGTTTAGAAAAAAATAGATTACTCAGGCACCTGGGTGGCGCAGTAAGTTAAGCATTGCACTCTTGATTTTGGCTTATGTCATGTTCTCAGGGTCTTGAGATCAAGCCATGCATTGGGCTCCACACTTAGCATGGAACCTGTTTGATGTTTTCTCTCTTCCATTCCCTTTTCCACTCTCCCTTTTCTCCCTTCTCCCTCTCTCTCTTAAAAAATAATAAATGAAATGACCTCTTTAAAAATATTCAGTTTCAGAATGGCATCTAGTATTTGTGAGGACATCTAGCTGTGAACATCAAGCATGTGGGTATTCTAAAAAATCATACTGCAATTTGTGATTTTTAAGCTATCAGCAACAACAACAAGCACTGTTTCAAAACTAGCCTCTGTTCTCTGTGAGGCAAAAAATCATAGTTTTTAGTGTCATTGATCAACTGAAGTTTGTTAGTGATAGTATTGGCATAGCCTCAACCTGCCCTGACAAGCTTACATGGTAATTTATTTGTAAAGGAATCAATGGTCTCTTTCTACTTCCGTGTATTGTATTTCACACAGTTGTTATAAACCAAAAATAAGATCCAAGTTTTTATTGCCTGAGATCAGATTCTTTGTTAGATATGTGAATTTGTTTTGAAGTCATGATTGCCCCTTTGTTTTGCTATGCTTTTGAACAAAATAAAGAGTTCTGTGTCATCCTAATGAATTGACACCTAATTGACACCTACATCTTTTTTATCAATCTTCTATTATATTGCCCATTTTCCCATGCTTAATATATTTTCTTTTTCTTTCCTATTATTATTATTATTATTATTTTTAGAGAGAGAGACAGACATAAAACACTGCGGTGGGGGGAGGATTAGAAGAAGGAGGAGAGGCAGAGAATCTTAAGCAGGCTCCACGCCCAGCATGGAGCCCAACATAGGGCTTAATGTCAAGACCCTGAGATCATGACCTGAATTGAAATTGAGAGTCTGAAGCTCAACCCCTAAACCACCCAGGTGCTGCTAAGACTTTTAATTACTCACAAGAAGAATGAATCCTTTGAATCTTAAATTGGCACATGTAATGTTTATTTTTTGCATATCCAGGGTAAATTTTTGGTGGACATTTAACAGGAGAATATCAGAAATAGAAGGGCTCTAAGAGACGGTGCAGTCCAAATTTTCTGACTTTCTAGATTAGGAGACGAAAGCCCAGAGGAGTGACTGAACTGCCTTGGGTTGCATATTTCAATAGTGGTGAGACTTACTACAAACAGTAGGATATAAAATAAAAATCATATTCTTCCAGTAGTTTGATAACATTCTGTTGCATATGACTCCACTAGATGAGGTAGATACACTCTACATTTGACTCTTCAGACATCTGACAATTTTGTAACTAAGGAAACACAGTCTAATTAGTGTGGATATGGACATCTCTGTTAGGTATCCATGAGAGACTCCTATTTGAAAATCACTTTTAGAGAAGACGATCAGTCATCTTTATTTGATTATTCATTCTCATGTTTACACCATCACTCTCAGGAATATTTCTTTATGTCAAAAGGTTTCAAATTTGGGGTCTATGAATCCCTAAGGAATCCATGTTATGCAGGTCTCTGAACCCCTTGAAATTATGTGCAAAACATAATTCAGAGCTTTTTAAAACTTTTCAGAGAACTACTATCCAAGATCAATGTGGTTTCTCAGTCTATAGTTTAGCAACGATTCTCTTTGTGTTCTCTTGCTTGGAAGACACATTCTATCCTCTATATTATGACCCAGCATTAATTTTGAAGATAATTCCTCCTTACAAATGATGAACTTCAGATCATATTAGCTCTTCTTACAGATTCTTCTTCCCCCAACACTTTAAATCCTATTTATGGGATTGTCTTTTGAACATTTCTAAATTCTTTGTAAATCTGAAAGGTGAGGAGTGTAGAATTAGAAATCCTCCATGAGTGAAGTTTCAGTGAGGAGCATGAACCTGCTGCCCATGGTGTCAGAGGATTAGAGGTCACAGAGGCAAGGCTGCTGAGATAGGTCTAGGAATGTGGTTCTACTAAGGTAGACTAGGCACACCCTAGTTTAGCTCAAAACAGAGGGTAAGGAACCCAGGTAAGGCTTAAAGGATCCAGCACATATCAAAGTTCAAGGCATAGTAAATGGATGCTGAATAAAGGAATTCCGGACCATTGGAGGCAGGAATCTAGCCCAGATCCAAATTTGAAACAAAATCCTCAGAATATGTGCCTGTGAACAAACTGCCATCCTTCTTAGTAAAATCAGCCAGACTTTTATTGTTTAGATTCTTCACGTGGGACAGGCCACAGGGCCTTCCAATGCAAGTACTTGTCTCCCAGGTTTTCCTTATCCCCACGCCCTCTGCAGTCACAAGAGCCTCAGAATGGGGGATTCAGGAGAGTGATGTTCCCAAGAGATGTGAGAAATGGCAACATTGGGATGGAGCTAACAAGCTGTAAGGTATAACATAGGTTATCAAAATCAAAGACTTTTCTGGGAATCTGATTTCTGAAAACTATGGGCTTTCTCTCCAAAAAGAAGGCATAAATACATATCATCTAAATAAGAAAGGTACACAATTTAACCTTCCCTAAAACTCATTCCTGGTTAATAATTCCTGATTGAGAAGTATAGTATTGTCTATTTCTCACCCATTTGCTTCCTGTCTTTTACTCATGGTTTATGTAATTGTGCCAGTTGCTCTCTGAGCTATACTAAAGAGGTTGGGACATATAGTTTCCACATGTGAGCCAAAAGATTAAGGTGGGGACAACAACACTGAGTCAGGACGCTGGTGACAGTAACTGTGGAAAGATCCAGAGGACACACTGTATTTGGGTGATATTTATTGTGCCAAAGATGTCCAGTATCTTTTTCTCACAGGATGATTATTCCTCTGTTCCTGTGCTATGTTTGATTTTACTAGAGGCATTTCTTTTTTTAAGTAGCTCATTTATGAATGATATAATGATGTGTGTTGCACCACTTAGCTTTCTATGGTTCCTACTAAAGTAGCACCCATTTCCCAGGATGGCTGGCCTTGGCACTCCAGCAGTAGGGAAGAACTCTGGCCAGGAAAAGATGAGAGAGTAGAGCAGGAAGAATTGCCACAGACTGAACTTCACTCCTGGCCATTGAGGAGCATATTGGTGATTTCACTCATTTGTTTCCTGTGGCAGGACCACTGACTTTATCTAGAATTGTTAAATATATAATGCTGAACTTAGAGAGTGATTATCTGTATCATTCAAGTTGAATAAATCTCAATTTAGTGCAAATTATAGGTTCTCTGAAACAAAGTACTTGAATTATAGCTAACCCTATGGTTATATACCACTAAGACAAGGGGAGGGGCACTTTTTGGTCTTTCTTTTATGTTACAGCAAAAAAAAATCTGTTTGGAAGATGGGATCCTAGATGTATAAATATTTAAGGCTATTAAATGTGTAAGAATCAAGTCTATTTTGTTGTAGCTTTTTTGTTTGTTTGTTTGTTTGTTTCTTTATTTCTTTCCTTTACTTGATATCTTCAAATTCTGAATTTCCTTGAGGCCCAGTTTGGGGCCTGCCCTGCCTATAAACGAGAGACAATATAACTACTCACATGGCATTTTGGAGTATATATGACATACTCCAATCCTGCCTTTAGCAGGGCTGGAACATAGAAAGCAATATATCTCTTAGCTACAGTTGATACTAGTGGGAATGATACTACTTTCCCCAAATAGTTTGATCAACATTTTACCTCCTCATTCTCTGGCCATAAAAAAAAATATATATATTTAAAGCCTCTACCCCTTTCTGGCACTTACTATCCTAGTTAAAATATTATGTTATCTCTGCAGTGAGATTGCAGACTCTTTGAGAAGCAAGGGTAGGCAATACAAATTTTGCTGAATTGGTTTCAAAATTGGCACTTACTCGCTTTACTAGTCACATGGTCTTTCATTTTATTTATTCATTTCTCAACAGAAAATGAAAACATTTGCAGAAAGGAGAAGGAGTGCCTCTCTTATACTTGCTAAATCCCTACAAAAAAAGTCCTAGTACCAAGTAAGGAAATAGCCTCGTTTTACACATTTGGTATGTGCTATGTCTTTTTTTTTTTATATGTGTCATTCTTCTGTTTGTTTGTTTGTTTGTTTGTTTTATCAGCACCAAAATTCTCTGTTTAATAATAGAAAATATGACTTTTGTGCTGATGTTATTTAATATGGACTGCAATCTGTATGATCAGTTGCTTTAATACTAATTTAAAAATATCATATCACCTAGTACACAAATGTGCAGGCTCTGTATATTGTTGTATATTGTTGAAGTTTATTTATAGAAACAAGTAGTAATCAGAATACTAAAAGATAAGTTATTTTAACCACTATATATCTTGGTTATGCACAGACTTTAGCTTATTTTTATCATAAGCTATCATATCATTTTATCATAAGCATTATCATACTTATGGCTGGGCATGAGGCAAATTTTTACCAGTTTTAGATGTGAAGAAAGATAACCAAATTGAGTTTATAAAAAATGGAATGCTGATTTCTCATATGGCATTATTAAATTAATTAGTGAATTAATCAGTATAATTTGAAGTATAAAAACAGGCTAACTTACTATGGAAATGACCATTTCACCTATTAAGACTAGATATCATTTCAATAGACATTATAAGCAAGTCTTTAATAAAATGTAGAAATTTAATGAATATTCAGTCATTAACTTATTAATTTTTCAATGGCATTTTAACCAGGAGGAGTTTTTATATTCAAAGCAGTCCTGTGATGATTTTCCTCTAATCTGTAAATCATTTTATATAAAAACAAAATATTTATCACCTTTACTTAAATGAGAGTATAACTGATATTTCTATGAATGATGTGCTAAATGAACATAAAATCTGTATGACGTCATGGTGTTTTTTTTGTTTTGTTTTGTTTTTTTTCAGTGCCAAAAATAAATTATAGAACCAAATCCCGATTAGTGAAACTTTTAGAGTACTTTGGTCACTCTCTTAGTACTCTGCATGTTCTTAGACTCTGGTAGTTCCCCTACCCATCCCTAGAAGACACATTAGGCATTGGGTTGATCAGGAAATGTAAATTACTTTTAATTGAAGCCTAATCATAATGTAATGAGGAATATATTTCTTCTTCCAAGTAAATAATAATTTTCAATGCATATATAAGTGACTGGGATTTCTTGGATTAGTTTATCTTTGCCTTAATGTGAAAAAAAAAAGATAATGGTAATATTTTCACAATTTGACCTTGGTTATCTAGAAAACTCAGGAGTATTTTTGGGGGGTGGCAGAGAGTAGAGGCTGAATTATTAGTACAACTGTATATATGGATATATTACACATACGAAAATAGCTTATTTACTTTTCAAAAACAGGTTTAGGTATAATTTCTTATTGGAAGCTTCTAGAATAGGTATGTCTTGGGCTTTTCAATTATAATGAACCCGTATATCAGAGAATCTCCAGCCCACGATCAAGGGTCAGTAGTGGTCTACTTTCTCCCAAGATTGTGAGAATCTGTAATTGTGGGCTTAATCTTAATCTGCAATTGTAGATACTTAAAGTTTGTGTTCAGAAGTTTGGAATTTTGTGGAGTGTTTGAGTTTATCTCAGTGATTTAGTGGGCAATGGCCAGAGATAGTAGGCATCATGTAATGAACAGGGTTTTCCCCCACCCTTTGAGCACTTCCTCTGCTCAGGTTTATGCCCTGGTCAGAACTTGGGCAGCTGGACCAGGAAGTACGTGGGGTGGGGTGATGAATTGTCCTTGGGTGTCTTCAGGAGCCCTAGCCTGCCACACAGGATTGTTGTCTCCATGGGGAGAAGTTGGCAAATGGGAGATATCTGCCCTGATATGAAACAAAAGTCAAATGTCATCTGTCAGTCAGTCTGGTGTCCTGAGGTTCATTCATGTCCCCCGGGAGTCCACCCCTGACAACTGACCTGTTCCTGGGCTGACTGGGCTCCTCTTAGTGGGGATGACCCTACCTGAGAGAGCAACAAGTTGGGCATCAAAGGTGTAGAAAGCCTGATGTACCGGCAGGAAAGAGAGAGGGAAAGGATGATGACCCCATTACCTCCATCCCCTTGCCTTGAGGTCCCGCTAAGACTATGTGCAAGCCCCTTGTCCAGCAATGCTTGGCAATCCCTAGCATCATCTGTGGATGCTTACTCCAGTCTGTACTCACTTTCCCAGCCAAGCTCTCCTCCTCATACCTGCCAAGTCCTCCAGGCTACAGGCTTAGCTCTTTGGGACCTGGGAAGGGGAGCTCAGAGTCCAAGTCTAAGGAGCCACTGGCCCTGGCACATGCTGAATGGGTTCAGGGTGACCATATGGTGGGTTCTCAGGAAACTTCCAGACTTCATCAGGGCTCACTTTACTGCGGCACCTGCTGCTATCCTCTAGAGCCAGAGCTCTTGGTCACCTGGTGCCCACTGTGCTCCATCCCAGCTCAGGTGATGGGCTTGCATGTGGAAGGGAGGTGGCTGTAGCTCTCTTTATAAGTGCATATCTCTCAATATTTGTTACCTGAGAAGAAATTCCAGGAGTCTTGGCTGCTTCCTCCAGACCCTTCACCTACTCCCTCAGTGCTGCTCCAGCTGAGGGGTCATCTTCTAACTGCTGTTTTCTCTGTGCAATCCTCCCTGTCCTGCTTCTCCTTCTGGTTCTACAACCTCTCCTGTCATGCCCTTTACCTGTTCTTGACTTTGCTACTTGTACTTCCTTGGGGATCAGTTCAAAATAAAGAAAAACAAATACACAAAATGCATACATATGACACATACAAATTATTTCCCAGTGGGGAGTGCCAGTATCTACTGACCTGCTATACCAACTAGAGAATGAGTGGGAAGCAGTAGCTACTGTGGTCCTGCCCTCATGGAACTCCCAGTACTTCTGGTTCCTGTTAGATTTTCACAAATCTTTGTTCCCCAGTTACAGACCCACTTATGAAGTCACTTAGTCTGGTTTACAATTAAAAATACCTGGTAATTGAGGACAATATATTTTTTTCATTTTTCAATGTTTTTAATTTCTTGGAGTTGTCTTGTGTATAAGTTCAAGTCTTCAAATAATTCCTGAATGGTTTAAAATTATCAGGTGTGTTACTTCCAGCAATTAATTCAGTAATTAAACATTTTGTTTTAATTAAAAAGTTTTATTTATCAGGTTAGACTATTTCTTTGATAGAAGCCTATTTGGCATCACTATCCAAAAGAGAAATTAAAAAATAAAAAACTTTGTTAAATCAGTTTTTCAGGTGGGAGCCATGATCATAGAAACATGAATGAACACAGGCAATCTTTGTCAGATACTCTAAGCAGTTAGGAACAGTGATGTGGGGCAAAAAGAAAAAGAAAGGGAAGCAAGAGGCATCCACAAAGAACATTTAAACACATCTAAGGAAATGGTGCACTTCATTTCACCCAGTTTTCACATGTTTATGCTCAAGCCTTTACAATCATGTGGTGTGTTTCCGTGTCAGGAACACACCCCAGGGGACCCCTTGGCATACCTGCTCCTTGAAGGTATGAAATTGGAGAGGGGCCCAGTGGGTGGATGAGAACTTCCCTCCCAGTGCTTCTCTGAGCACAGGCTGCATTTCTGGTGAAGGACAAGTGGTTCAGTTACTGACCTGTTCCCCATTCCTGCCCACTGGTACTTATCATGAAAACCTCTCAGTCTCAGGGATCTAAACTTCAAGGTGTTGCCAGCACAGAAAGAGTGAAGGACATCTCTGGTTTTGCTAAGCCCCTTAGAAAAAACACTATTAATAGAATTCTAACTCAAATAATTCTAGATTGAAAGCCAAATAGAGTAATTTATATCATCTTGCCATCCTCTTTTTTTTTGAAATAGCATTATTATTACGACATGTTTATTGAATATATTTGACTTACATTTATGAAAACAGAACACTGTTTTCCTGGGGTAGGTTTAAATAAAGGAAAGGATGTATCAATGAAACAGGTGACCAGGCTGAGGAACCTCTTCCTGGATTACTTAAATGGTAATCTATGGGTGCCTAGCACTGAAAACAACATAGGATCATATATAAAACTGACATCTCTTTTAGATGATACAGTTTCTTGAATTATATGTGAGAATATAAGCATCTGTACACTTTTTTTAAATTTTATTTTTATTTCTTTTCAGCGTAACGGTATTCATTGTTTTTGCACCACACCCAATGTATACTTTTAAATTGTATTTTATTTTTCCTTTTAGGTGTGGGAGGAGGGGCAGAGGAAGAGGGAGTGAGAATCTTAAGCAGGTTCCACACCAAGCTTGGAGCCCAATATTGGGGCTACATTTCACAAGACCTGAGACAAAATCAAGATTTGGATGCTTAACCCACTGAGCCACCCAGGGAACCCAATCACACTGGTAAACTTATTTAAAAAATGGAAATGCTATTGTACTAAATCCCTTTTATGTGAATGGCTGCGGATTACAATGAAATAACACACTCGTGACTATCATAAGGTGACCAATTGTGCATTACGAACAATGGACTTTAGAAAATTCATGGTTACTAGGCATTTCCTATTTATAATTGTACTCAATCTGATAAGCTCTAAGCATCAAAATTGATGTTTTTCAGACAACTAAGGATGGCTTTTTGTAGGATAGGAACCCCTGGTGGCATGGAGTTCAGGGAAAATGCCTTTCTGAAGGTCATCAAAATATAACAGAGCCACCACTGTTCTATAACATTCCTGTCTGCTGTAGGTGGAAATGAAATCTCACAAAACATTAGCTAAGATAGGGATCAGCTTTAATCCAGGAATACGCCACTTTCAAGTGTGCTAAATGTATTTGTTTCAGTATAATTCTGCGTTTTGTATTTTATGCTTGTATATCTCTGCAGAGAATTGAGCACTCAAATCCCAACTCACTTTGGATTTACTTTGGCCTGAGGTCCTGGTGGCTTGCTAAATGTGCATTATTCTTTTTTTTCGAGGGGTGGTTGTTCTCCTCCTGAGAAGAAAACTACACCATGCCCCAGGAGATGAAACAGTCCAGTGGGTGAAGACTTTCTATTAAAACTTATGGCAGGAAATGAAGAGGGGCGATGGGAAGAATTTGTGGATGAGAACTAGGCCCTGAACACTGTGGAGTCATTGGTTGAAATCCCCAAGTTGAAGGAGAAGTGTTACATCCTCAAGGGAGAGGTGGGGGCCTTAAAGCAAGAAGCCAAGCAGTGCACTGAGAGGCAGGCTCAGCTCCATGAGATGGAGAGGTTCTTCATTCAAATGAAGGTCTTCCTGGATGTTTCTGCCTTACACACAGCGCCCCAGGGTTAATATTTGTGCACCCACCCACTATGGCATAGAATATGTGTTCCTCTCCCAGGTGCACATAGAATATGTGTTCCTCTCCCAGGTGCACTTTGGAGACTAAAGGGTGTACTTCGGTATGAAGAATGGGGCACATTCAAGACTCAGTACTGACCTGATAAACTGGACATTGGGGATCAGAATGGAGTTGGAAGATGAGATTCCTGGCTGACCCCTCCTGTGTTATGGTCCATCTTAGCGCCACAAATGTGGAATGGAAATGCAGGTGTGATGCAAATACCAGTGGTTTGGCATCTACTTTGGACTGTAACTGAGATTGTAGGGGAAATGTCTAGAGTTCTGCCTCCTTGGCTGAGCTCACTAATGACAGTGTGCTCATAGCACCTGGGAATACACAGATGGGAACCATGAGGAAGTTTCCTCTGGGGGTCAAAATGAACTTCAAGGGAACTTGGGATGTGTCAGACTTTTAACCATAAGATGGATGATGTCTGAGCTGATTTGAGGGTGTTGCTTCCAGGAGCTAGTGTGGAGGCTGGTAGAATCTAGGTCACTTTAATGTAAGGAGGATATGGGCTGCTTATGTGATCCTAGCAATTGGAAGGTCCTGTGATTAGCTGCTTAGACCATGCTCACTGTATCAACGGTTCCACAAACATCAGGCCCCTGGGTGGCCTGGTACCCCAGAGCTTCTCATCCATGCAGTCCTCATTCCATCATAACAAAAATGGGGGCAACATTGTTAGGAGGATATTCTGTGATCAGGAGTCAGGAGAAGGCAGGTTTGGGGAGAGGATCTACAAGGGAAGGGACAGATGCCGTCTAGTGGAGGTAGGGAAGAAGGGACCGGTAGACTGAGCCAGGTCCTTTTCCTGGCCTTTTCTCCCCAAAGGCAATATATCAGCCTTAGGAACATAGTGTGTGAGATGACTGTCCCATACCCAGCCTTCACTGCCCCTTTGGGCTATAGGGCATCACAGAACAGCATCTGCCAAGTAAAAGACCAGCACCAGACCCAACCTGCCTCCTTCACTGTGGCTTGACACCCACACCTTAGGGTTCTGGGGCCTTTAGGGACATTTGGAACTCCAGTGAGCCATGGTGGGACTGCTAGACTTAGGGGTGTGCTGACAGGTAGAGCACTACTACCGATAGGAAGGGAGGTGGAGAGGTTTATTTCTAAATAAAAGAGAAAGGGCGTTAGAGAGGTTTACTTTTAAATAAAAGAGGTTAGACTTCTGGATTCACAGAAGCTGCAGGTATTTCAGAGTGTCCCTTCAAAGAGGCAATATTCACCCATTTTGGCTCCTTCCATTCTTTACAGCAGTTACAAATGAATCTGAAATGAAAATTTGTGCACCGTGTTCCATGGCATCTCAAATTTTCATTCTCTGGGTCTAGGAGAGTGCTTGCTGAGTTTCAGGGTTTAGGTTTTGTTTCTTTAGAACCTATCAAATGGTCTTACCAAAATGGCTCTTTCATTTACCCTTCCACCTTCAATGAAGGAGAGCTGGCTCTTCACAACATTTGATATTTTTACTGTGTTTTATAATAACCATTTATCCTTAAAGGTGGGCAGTACTGATAACTCCATCAGCTTTTCATTTGCGTTTTTCTCATGGTTAGAGATGTTGAGCAATTTTTTCTTATGATATGTGCCATCTTCATGGTTTTTTTATGTGATATCTGTTTATGTATTTCTGTCCATTTTCTGTTTAGATGAGGTTTTTTTTTTTCCTATTGAACATTGAGAGTCCTTATATGCTCTACATAGAAATTCTTTGTTGGATATGTGGTTTGCAAATATGTTCACCTAGTCTATAACTTGTATTTTTGTGATCCTAATATGAGCAAAGTTCTTAGTAGAGTAAATCTTTTCAATATGGGTAAAGTCCTGTTTATCAAAAGTCTTCATTTATGCAATGTGCTCTTAGTGCTGTGATTAAGAACCCACCAGTCCATAGGTCCTGAAGATATTCTCATAGGCATCCTTTTTAAAAGTTTTATACTTTTATGCTTTCTTTTAATTCAATGATGTCATAAATTTGAGTTCACTGTTATATAAGTGTGGAGGTTACGTGCAGGCATTTTGGATTGCTTTGGTTTTGTTTCTAAGCCAGTGGTTGTCTAGTGGCTCTCACAAATTTTCTTTAAAAAACTGTTCATATCCTTACGTGGATTATTTACCATTGTCAGACATCAGTATATCATACTGGCATAGGTCTACTTCCAGATCCTTTCTTCTCTTATATTGATCATTTCCTCCACCAGTCCTCAGATGGAACACACTGATTGCTCCCACGTAATTCCTTTTCTCCTCCTCCTCCTCTTCTTCCTCCTCCTCCTCCTCCTCCTCCTCCTCCTCCTCCTCCTTCTTCTTCTCCTTCTTCTTCTTCTTCTTCTTCTTCTTCTTCTTCTTCTTCTTCTTCTTCTTCTTCTTCTTCTCCTCCTCCTCCTCCTCCTCCTCCTCCTCCTCCTCCTCCTTCTTCTTCTTATACTTATTCTTATCCATCATTATTCATTCATTACTCAGTTATAATTTTTTCACATCTTAAATTTATTTTATTTTTTCAGTGTTCCAAGATTCATTGTTTATGCACCAAACTCAGCATTCCATGCAAGACATACCTTCCTTAATAATCAACATGAGTTGCACTCATCCCCCCACCTCCTCCCTTACAAAACCTTCAGTTTGTTTCTCAAAGTTCACAGTCTCTCCTGGTTCCTCTCCCACTCTTATTTTCCCCAATTAACATTTCCTTTCCTTCTTGTAATATCCTCCATGTTATTTATCATGCTCCTTAAGTAACTGAAAGCACATAATAAATGACTTTCTCTGTTTGACTTATTTCACTCAGCATAATCTCCTCCAGTCCCATCCATGTTCATACAAATGTGGGTATTCATCCTTTCTGATGGCTGTGTAATATTCCATTGTATTTGTGGACAACATCTTCTTTATCCACTCATCTGTTGAGGGGCATCTTGGCTCTTCCCACAGTTTGACAATCGTGGTTATTGCTGCTATGAACATTGGGGTACAGAAGGCCCTTCTTTTCACTAAATCTGTATCTTGGGTAAATATCCAGTAGTGCAATTTCAGGGTCAGAGGGTAGCTCTATTTTTAATTTTTTTGAGAATCTCCATGCTGTGAAGGGGCAGCACCAACTTTCATTCTCACCAATCGTATAAGAGGGTTCTTCTTTCTTCAGATACCCTCCAACCCTTCTTTCCTGTCCTGTTGATATTGGCCATTCTAACTGGTGTAAGGTGGTATCTCAATGTTTTTGGTTTTTTATAAAGATTTTATTTATTTATTTATTTATTTATTTATTTATGGAAGAAAGGGAGATATCACAAGTAGGCAAAGAAACAGAGAGTGAGGGATGCAAGCTCCCCATGAAGCAGAGAGCCTGATTCGGGGCTCCATCCCAGGACACTTTGATCATGACCTGAGCCTAAGGCAGAAGATCAACACAATGAACCACTCAGGTACCCCTTAATGTGGTTTTGATTTGAATTTCCCTGATGGCTAGTGATGATGAACTTTTTTTTTTTTCATGTGTTTCTTAGCCATTTGTATGTCTTCTGTGGAGACGTGCCTGTTTTTGATTTCTGTCATTTTTGACATGATTATATTTTTGGGGTGGTGAGTTTGATGAGTTTTGTATAGATCTTGGAAATCAGCCCTTTGTAGTGTCATTTGCGAATATCTTCTCCCATTCCGTGGGTTCCCTCTTAGTGTTGTTGACTGTTTACTTTGCTGTACAGAAGTTTTGATCTTGGTGAAGTCCCAAAAGCTCATTTTTGCTCATGTTTCCTTTGCCAATAACCACAAGATACCTTGGAATAAACCTAACAAAAGAGGTAAAGGATCTGTACTTGAAGAACTAAAGAACACTAATGAAACAAATTGAAGAAGAAACACAAAAAATGGAAAAACCATCTGTGCTCATGGATCAGGAGAGTCAACCCTGTTGATATGTCTATACTGTCCAGAACAATCTAGACTTTCAATGCTGCCATCCTGATCAAAATTTCTGTGGCATCCTTCAAAGTGCTGGAAGAAAGAATCATAAAATTTGTATGGAACCAGGAAAGACACAGAATCGCTAAGGAAATGTTCAAAGAAAAACAAAACTGGGGGCATCACATTGCCTGATTTCAAGCTTTACTATAAAGCTGTGATCACCAAGACACCATGATTGTGGCACAGAAACAGACACATAGACCAATGGGGCAGATATGGACCCACAATTCTATGGTCAAATCATCTTCGACAAAGCGGGAAAAAATATCCAGTGGAAAAAGAGTCTCTTCAATAAATGGTGCTGGGAAAATTAGACCACTATGTATAGAAGAATGAAACTAGACCATTCTCTCACACCATACACAAAGATAAACTCGAAATGGATGAAAGACCTCAATGTAAGGCAGGAAACTATCAAAATCCTGGAGGAGAATGCAGCAGTAATCTCTTCAACATCAGCCACAGCAACTTCTTTCAAAACATATCTCCAAAGGCAAAGGAAATCAATACAAAAATGAACTTTGGGGACTTTATCATTTTTAATTTAAATTCACATTAGTTAACACATTGTGTATTTTTAGATACAGGAGTGGAATTATCTAATCATCTGTCAATGGACTCCTGGGATTTTTCCATATTTTGGCAACTGTAGACATTTCTCCTAAAAACATTGGGGTGTTGGTGACTTCTGGAATAAGTAGGTTGTGTCCTTTGTACAGGTAATTGTGCAATTCTTCAGTCGTAAGATGGTTCTATTTTTAAATTTTGAGGAATCTCTATACTGTTTTCTACTGTGGCTGCACCAGTTTGCAATTCTACCGATTGGTAAGAGGACTCCCCTTTCTCTGCATCATTGCAGACATCTGTTGTTCCCTTACTTGTTAATTTTAGCCACTCTGACATGTGTGAGTTGATATGTCAGCTGGATTTGATTGGGATTTCCCTCACGATAAGTGATGTTGACCATTTTTTCATCTCTCTGTAGGCTATTTGTACCTCTTCCCTGGGGGGGATGTCTGTTCATATCTTCTTCCCATTTCTTGAGTTGATTATTGTTATTATTGCTGTTGTTGCTGCTTCTGCTAGTGTTGTTGTTGTTGTTGTTGTTGCTGTTGAGTTTGAGAAGTTCATTATAGGTTTTGGATACTAGCCCTGTGTCTGAGAAATTATTTGCAAATATCTTCTCCCATTCTGTGGGTTTTCTTTTAGTCTTGTTGACTGTTTCCTTGGCTGTGCAAAACCTTTCTTTCCTGAGGAAGTCCCAATATTTTGTTATTGCTTATTTTTCCCTTTCCTCAAAAGATATATCTAGCAAGAAGTTTCCACAGGTGAGCCCAAAGTGGTTGCTGCCTATGTTCTGCCCTAGGATTTTGTTAGAATCCCTTAACAAATTGAGGCCTACCATCCATTTAGTGTTTAACTTGTGTATATCATATAAGACTCTTCCAGTTTCTTTCCTCTGAATGGGCCTGTCCAATTTTCCCAACACCACTTGTTGAACAGAATGTCTTTGACCATTGGTAATTCCTTCCTGTATAGTTGACAATTGGTTGACAATCCAGTTGAGGGTATTTATGGGCTCAGCATTCTATTCTATGGATCTATGTGTCTATTTTTGTGCATGTACCACATTGTCTTGCTGACTTCTGCTTTGTAATACACCTTGATGCCAGGCAGTGTGACGCCCCAGGTTTGATTTCCTTTTTCAATGTGCTTGTGGCTATTCAGGGTCTTTTCTGATTCCATAAAAATTTGAGGACTTTTTCTCCAGCTCTGTGAAAATTACTGATTTTATTATGATAGAGATTACACTGAATATCTAGAATGTTTGGGTATTATAGATATTTTTTAAAAATTTATCTTCCAGTCCATGGGCATGGAAAGTTTTCCCTTGTATATGTGTCTGCCTCAATTTCTTTCATAAGTTTTCTATAGTTTTCAGAGTCCATCTCTTGACTGTTTTGGTAGACTGTTTATGCTTCAGTATCTTACACGTTTCATGTAATTGTCAGTTGGATCAATTTCTTGATATCTCTTTCTGCTGCTTAATTTTAGTGTATAAACATACAACTGCATTCTCTGCATTGATTTCATGTCCTATGGCTTTGCTGGATTCCTCTGTCATTTCTTGCCATTTTTGGTGATATCTTTTCAGTTTTCTACATGCAGCATCATGTTCTCTCAGGAGGACAGAAGAGTGAAAATTTGATTGCTTCTTCGCAGGTTTAGTCGCCTTTTATTTCCTTTTGTTGTCTGATCGTTGAGGCTAGAATTTCCAGTACAATGTGAAACAACTGTGATGAGAGTGTACATTCCCGTTATATTCCTGAATTTAGGGGGAAAAGTTCTTAGTTTTTTTCTCATTGAAAATGATATTCACTCTCAGCCTTTCCTCTGTGACTTAGGATATTTCCCCACTATTGGCACAGAGTGAGATATTTTCAGGAAAGACGCTATGTTTTGTCATGTGCCATTTGAGCATCTATGGAGAGAATCATATGGTTCTTGTTATTTCTTATATTAAAGTGGTGTATGACATGGATGGGTTTGCAGATACTGCCGCATTCTTGCAGACCAGAAATTAATCCCTCTTGGTTGTGTTGAATAATCTTTCTAATGTACAATTGGATCTTCATGGCTAGTATCTTTGTGAGAATTTCTACATCCATATTCATCAGGGGTATTGGCCTATAATTCTCCTTTATGGTGGAGTATTTTCTGCTTTGGTGATCCAGGTTATTCTGGCCTCTTAGAATGAATTTGGAAGGTTTGATGGCATAACATTGCTCATCATATTCTCTTACAATTGTTTCTATTTCTATGGGATTTGTTGTGATCTCTCCTCTTTCATTCCTGATTTTGTGGGCTTTCTCTCTTTTTGATAAATCCGACTAGGGGTTTTTCTATCTTATTAATTGTTTCAAAGAATCAGCTCTTTGTTTCAATGATATATTTTTAAACTTCTATATATTGTGTGGTGCTTTAATCTTTATCATTTCTCTCCACTTGCTGGATTTTGGCTCACTTTGCTGACATTTTTCCAGCTCCTTTACATTACATTGTGTATTTCAGACTTGTTTTGTTTCTAAAAGAAGACCTATACTGCTTTATACATCCCTTTTAGGAAAGACTTTGCTGCACCCTCAAAGCTTTTAGACTGTCATGGTTTTCCTTCTCATTCCCTTCCAAGTATTTCAAATAGTCTTCTTAATTTCCTGGTTGTCCCATTCATTCTTTAGTAAGATGTTCTTTGCCTTCCATATTTTTGTGGCCCTTCCACATCTTTCCTTTTGGTTGACTTCACGTATTTATGCCATGTGGTCTGAAAAATGCATGGGTATGAACTCAATCTTTGTGAACCATAGGAGAACTGATTTTTGACTTGGTATGTCACCTATTCTGGAGAACATTCCTTGTGCACTCGAGAAGGAGGTACATTCCTTTTCTTTAGGGTGAAATGCTCTGAACATCTCTGTGAGGTTCATCTAGTCCAATGTGTCATTCACAGCCTCTTTTTCTTTGGTGATCTTCTTAGACAATGTGTCCCTTGATGTGAGTGGGGTGTTCAATTACCCCACTATTCTTGTATTATTATCAATGTGTGTCTTTAACTTAGTCATTTATCAGTTTATATTTTTGTCTGTTCTCAAGATAGGGGCATCAACAATTGCAATTGATAGCTCTTCTTATTGCATAGATACCTTTATTATGATACAGATCCTTCCATTACCTCTTATTACAGTTTTGGTTTTACAATCTCTATATCTGATATTAGGGTGGCCACTCCAGCTTTCGTTTGATGTACACTACCATTATATATAATTCTCTAACTCTCATGTTGAATCTGGAAGTATCTTTTGTGTAAAATCCATCTCTTGTACAGGCCACGTGAGTGGGTCTTCTTTCATTTTGGTTTGCTTTATTCCATTGTGAAACCATATGTCTTCTGGTAGGAGTAATTTGTCTATTTACATTCTAAGTAAATTATTGAAAGATAAGAAGTTAGTGCCATTTAGGACGTGTAATATCACTGTTTCTGTACCTTGTCTGTGTTCCCTTTTTTTCCTTCATTTTTTAATTTTCGTCCTTTACTTTTTTTTTTTTTTAATTTGGGCTCTCTCTCTACTCAAAGGATTTCTTTTAATGTTTCTTGCAGTGCTGGTTTATTATTCATAAATTCCTTTAGTTTTTGTTTGTCCTAGTTGCTCTCTATCTCTCCCTTCATTCTGAATGACAGCCTTGGGGTATACATTATTCATAGCTGCATATTCTTTTTTTTCCATTTAGCACATTGACTATATCATACCCATCCTTTCTGGCCTGTAAGTCTCTGTGGACAGTTCTGCTGCCAGCCTCATTTGCCTACGCTTGGAGGTGAAGGACCCTTTGTCCCAAGCTTCTTTTAGGATTTTCTAGTTGTCTTTGAATTTCAAACTTCAGGGTTATATTTCTATGTGTTCACTTATTTTTACTGATTTTGAGGGGTATTCTCTGTGTCTCTTAGACTTGAATGCCAGTGTCCTTCCCCAGATTAGGGAATTTCTCAGCTAGCTATAATTTGTTGAAATAATCCTTCTGTCTCTTTCTACTGGCCCTCAGCTCCTGGCACCCCTCTAATAAAGATATCATTTCAGTTTATGGAATTGTCGAGAACTCAAAGTCTCCTTTCATGATCCAATCATTTCCTTTCTCTCCTTTTTTCAGGATTTTTATTTTCCATCGTTTTATCTTCTATATCACTGATTCATACTTCTCCCTCATTCATCCCCTTTGTATAGCCTCCACTTGAACTACATCTCGGTAATAATATTTTTCAAATGGACCTGTGTAGATATTAGTTCTTTTATGACTACAGTAAGGGAATCTCTAGGGCTTTCAAATCCAGTTACTATGTTTATAATCATTGTTTTCAATTCTAGTTCAGGGATCTTACTTATATCCATATTGACTCAATCTCTGGGAGTGAGTACTGCCTCCTGTTCATTCTATCAGGGTGAATTTCTCCATCTACTCATTTCACCAAGAAAAAAAAAATTATGAAAGCACAAGCAGCCATAACAAATAATGAGAGCAGAAAAAAACAAGAATAGCAAAAAATGAAAACCAAAACAAATAACAAAACAAAACAAAAAGACTAGACCCAGTATGTGTTTGGGACTGTTCTTTAAAAGAAACTAGATGCCAGAATAAGGAGAAAAGAAAAAAAAAAAAAGAATAAAGAAAGGGGGGAACTTACAATTATAAAACAATTTGATGAAAAAAACTAGAAAATGTTATACAGGTACATAACTTATATGTAAAATAAACATCAAATGTAAAAGATTTTTATAAGAAAAAACAAAACAAAAAACACTAACGAATACAAATGGATCATGTCAAATGCATTTTCAGCATCAATTGAGAGGACCACGTGGTTCTTTTCTCTTCTCTTTTTGATTTGTTCTATCTTAGTGGTTGATTTGTGAATGTTGAACCAGACTTCCATCCCAGAGATAACCGCCCCCCCCCCAGTCAAGTTTGATAGTCCCTTCAATATACTGTTGGATTCTTTTAGCTAGGATCTTGTTGAGAATCATGGCGTCCATATTCATCATTGATACTGGTCTGAAATTCTCCTTTTTGATGGGGTCTTTGCCTGGGTTGGGGATCAGGACAATGCTCTCTTCATAGAGTTTGGAAGTTTTCAGCATCCGTTCCTGATTAAAATGCTTCAAAATATAAGGATAGATAGAACATTCCTCAATGCCATAAAATATATCTTAGAAAATCCCACAGTGAATATCATTCTCAGTGGAGTAAGGCTGACAGCATCCCGTTTGAGATCAGAAACAAGACAAGGATGTCTACTCTTACCACTGTTGTTCAACATAGTACTAGAAGTCCTAGAAACAGCAATCAGAGAACAAGAAAAACAAGGCATTCAAATTGGCAAAGAAGAAGTCAAACTCTCTATCTTTGCAGATGACATGATACTTTATATGAGAATCCCAAGACTCCACCACCAACCTACTAGAACTTGTAGAGCAATTCAGCAATGTGGCAGGACACCAAATCAATGTATAGAAATCAGTTGCTTCCTTATACACTAACAATTAAAATGTAGAATGGGAAATTCGAGAATCGATTCCATTTACTATATCACCAGGAACCATAGGGTACCTGGAAGGAAACCTAACCAAAGAGGTAAAGAATCTGTACTCAAAGAACTATAGAAAACTCATTAAAGTAATTGAAGAAGACACAAAAAATGGAAGAACATTCCATGCTCATGGATCAGAAGAATAAACATTGTTAAGATGTCTATACTGCCTAGAGTAATCTAGGCTTTCAGTGCCATCCCAATCCAAATTCCACTAGCATTTTTCAAAGAGCTAGAACAAACAATCCTAATACTTGTATGGAACCAGAAGAGACTCTGAATAGCTAAGGAAATGTTGTAAAAGAATCACAAAACAGGTGGCATCATGTTGCCTAATTTCAAGCTTTATTACAAAGCTATGATCACCAAGACAGCATGGTACTGGCAAAAAACCAGACACATTGACCAGGATAACAGAGTAGGAAGCCAAGATATGGACTCGCAAATCTGTCGTTAACTAATCTTGGACAAAGCAGGAAAAATATCCATAGGGGATAAAAGACAGTCTCTTCAATAAATGGTGCTGGAAAAACTGGACAGCTATGTATAGAAGAATGAAACTCGACCATTCTCTTACACTGTACACAAAGATAAACTCAAGATGGATAAAAAACTGACGTATTTCACTTTGTGTAATGCTCTCTAGCTTCATTCATGTCACTGCAAATCACAAGAATTCATTCTGTTTTGATGGCTTAGTAATATTATATTATATATTTATATACCTATATGTATTACATATCTATATATCTATACATATCTGTAGATATAACATAGTTTTATGTATCTACAGATAATGTTTATATATCTGTAGAAATAAATGCACATGTATAGATATAACTTATATACCTACCTATATGTATATATCTGTCTATTAATATGTTTAGATTTTATAATGGTATATATGCCATATCTTCTTTAGTCATTCATCTGTCAATAGACAACTGGATTCCTTCAATATATTGGGTACTATGGTCTAATTTTTCGTATTGCTTCAGTACCCAAAATAATGAGAATATAAATGGTTTTTAGGCATCAACTTACATTTAATTATTCATTTGTTTTTTAATATTTTTAAAATTTATTTCTTTTTCAGAGAGAGGGAGAGAGAGCAAGCAAGCACAGGCAGACAGAGTGGCAGGCAGAGGCAGAGGGAGAAGCAGGCTCCCTACCAAGCAAGGAGCCCAATGTGGTACTTGATCCCAGGATGCTGGGATCATGACCTGAGCCGAAGGCAGCCGCTTAACCAACTGAGCCACCGGCGTCCCTAATTATTTATTTGTAACCAAAAATTAAAAAAAAAAAGATTGAAAAAGGAAAATTACCACAAAAATCAGGTGATTGGTCATATATAATTATTTTGTCAAATCTGTATTATTTATCTTTCTAGATTAATATAATCTTTGTCTTTAATCCTGGAATGAAATTGTTCTAAAACAGTGTACAAGGCCTAATTAATGTACTTCTAAGCAACAGGGCCAGTGAGAACCTTGTTAATTTTTTCTTTTTTTTTTTTTTTACAAAATAGACCCTCTGAATTATTCTTCTCAGGGTCCCCCATCACCTTGTTTCTCAGGCTGTAAATGATTGGGTTGAGCGCTGGTGTTAGGATGGTGTAGAAGACAACAAAGACCTTGTCCTCTATGGGAGATCTTAAGGATCTTTGGCTTATGTAAGTGTGAAGAAATGGTACATAGTAGAAAGTCACCCCAGTGAGATGGGTGCTGCAGGCTTTCTTCTTCCCTTCTGTTGACTGCATGTGGCAGATGGTATGGATGACTAGGCCATAAGAACATGCAATGCCAATGAAAGGAAACATAAGAAGAGTGATGCTCACAAACACTGTGTACTCATAGACCCAGGTTTCCATGCAGGCCAGAGGCAACATGGCTGGAACATTACAAAAGAAATGGTTGATGGCTTTGGATATATATTAAGGGATACAGAAATCATACTCAGTATGGTCACAGAAGTTGATTGAGCCCATGATCCAAGGTCCTCTTATGATCACGATGCACCCTCTTTTGCTCACACAAATAGGATAATGAAGAGGAAAGCAAATTGTTGCATACTGATCATAGGCCACAGAGGTCAATAATAATCCTTCTGCATCAGATAAATTAATGAAGAAGAAACTCTGCATTGCACACCTAATGAAAGAAATAGACTTGTTTCCAGAGAGATAATCAGAAACCATCTTGAGGACAATACCGGAGATGTAGTTCAGGTCCATGAGGGAGCTGACTAAGCAGAAAATACATGGGTGTGTGGCGAGGGTTCAGAAGGATGAGGATGATCATGGACAGGTTACCAAACAGAGACATTATGAAAAGGAAAAAAAAAAAAAACTGAGAATGAAGAAAACATCAATTCCTGACGGTGGGAATGACACCAATAAGAAGAAATCAGTTGGTGTCTGGTTCATATTTTCCATGGGGCATTAATTTAGTTTTTCCTAAAGGGAGACACATAATAAGTACAGAAAAGACAACCTCTTATTAATTCATTATGTTAGTTCCATTGTGATTTATTCAGGACACATGGCAGCTCTTAAAAAATTAAAACGTATTATGAAACAAATTTTCCTCTTAGTTAATAACTGATGACCTATAAATGTCCATCCCCAAAATATTTCATGCATATATGTAAATTTGCAAGGAAAATATATTTCTGTGATTTTATTAAGATAGACATATTTTATTTTCCTGTGTCAGTTTAGTAATTATCAACATCAGGCTTTGTACTTGCTAAGTATGCATTGTAAGGCAATGTAATGCATAAATTATAGACCCAGACTTGAATATATTTAATGACACTTAGGCAGACTTTTATTTTTTTTTTCATAATTAAGATCTAAGAATTCTGAAACTAGAATAGTTTGTCAGGTCACACTGTAGATATATATCCTTTGGGTTTGTTCGTTTGTTTGTTTTGATGCCAATACTTAGTATCTGCTTCTTTTTCTCCCAGAAATCTACAGGGAAGAGTTAGTGACAACTATACACTATAGGAAGCAGATTTCGTCATCACTCAATATTCAAATGCTTTAAAGAAACTCCTTTACTGACAATTTTCTCTAAAATTTTATTGTAGCTCCTTGACTCTGCTTACACTCTCTGAAAAGATCAGTATTTTTCTTCTGCTTCTCAATAATTATAGAACCATATGCATGGCTTTATGGCACCTTTTCTTATTCTGTTTGGCCTCTTGCTTTTGTGTACTTAAAACCCTTTCTGTGTTCTAATATGTGTGAGTTTAGCTCCTATGTGTGTCACCCTCTTTCATAAAACTCAACTAACAGACTAATAAAGATGTAAATCTGCATAAGTTTCAATAAAGTGGGAAAAGCGTAGAGGGTGGAATCAGAGATGGAAAATTTAAGAACATCTTGGGTGAAGTTATTTTAAGGAACAGACACTTAAAAGGAATAGTGGATCTTTCCATAGTTTGGCTATTGTGGACATTGCTGCTATAAACATATGGATGCACATGCTCCTTTGGATCACGACATTTGTATCTTTAGGGTAAATACCCAGTAGTGCAATTGCTGTGTCATAGGGTAGCTCTATTTTCAACTTTTTGAGGAACCTCCATTATGTTTTCCAGAGTGGTTGCACCAGCTTGCATTCCCACAATCCGTGTAGGAGGGTTCTCCTTTCTCTGCATCCTTGCCAGCATCTGTCATTTACTGACTTGTTAATTTTAGCCATTCTGACTGGTGTGAGGTGGTATCTCATTGTGGTTTTTATTTGTATTTCTCTGATTCCGAGTGATGTGGAACACTGTTTCATGTGTCTGTTGGCCATCCGGATATCTTCTTTGCAGAAATGTCTGTTCATGTCGTCTGCCCATTTCTTGATTGGATTATTTCTTCTTTGAGTGTTGAGTTTGCTAAGCTCTTTATAGATTTTGGATAGTAGCCCTTTATCTGATATGTTGTTTGCAAATATCTTCTCCCATTCTGTCAGTTGTCTCTCGGTTTTGTTAACTGTTTCCTTTGCTGTGCAGAAGCTTCTGATTTTGATGAATTTCCAATAGTTCATTTGTGCCCTTGCTTCCACTGCCTTTGGCAATGTTCCTAGGAAGAAATTGCTGAGGTTGAAGAGGTTGCTGCCTGTGTTCTCCTAGGAGTTTGGGGGAGGGTGTAGGAAAGGAATTAATGAAACAAGGTGGGATCGGGAGGGAGACAAACCATAAGAGACTCCTAACCTCACAAAACAAACTGGGCATTGCTGGGGGGAGGGGGGTCAGGAGAGGGTGGTGGGATTATGGACATTGGGGAGGATATGTACTATGGTGAATGTTGTGAAGTGTGTAAACCTGGATATTCACATACCTGTACCCTGGGGCTAATAATACATTATATGTTTATTAAAAAATTAAAAAAGGAATAGTGGAAATGGCATTTTGAGAATATTCTAAATTAGGAAGGAGTGGAGGGAATCTTCTCCAAAAGGAATACCATTAGTGAGTAAAGCCCAGCATGTTATGCCTACAAAGGATTGTAGTGCTTCAGCCCCTCATACCTTTCTAGGAACAAAGCCATCAGAATATTGAGGATGTCTTTATATGAATGATAGACACCCAGAAATATATGTACACTGAATTAAAAATCACTTACATAAATGCCTGGTGGTGTGTATTAGGAGGTCACGTATTGCATGGAGCACTGGGTGTGGTGCATAAACAATGAATCGTGAGACACTGAAAAAATAAAATTAAGTTAAAAAATGATAAATACAAGAAACTTTTACAAAAATCTGATGTCTTCAGAGAAGTATGAGAACTTGTTAAATTCAAAGTAAAAATGTCATATGTTCTATAAAATAAAGTGACAAATAACCACGCTGTCTTGGTGATCACAGCTTTGTAGTAAAGCTTGAAATCAGGTAATGAGATACCACCACTTTTGATTTTGTTTTGCAACACTTCCTTAGCGATTCGGGGTCTCTTCTGATTCCATACAAATTTGAGGATTATTTGCTCCAGCTCTTTGAAAAATACCAGTGGAATTTTGATGGGAATGTCATTAAAAGTATAGATTGCTCTAGGTAGTATAGACATTTTAACAATGTTTATTCTTCCGATCCAAGAACATGGAATGGTCTTCCATCTTTTTACGTCTTCTTCAATTTCTTTCATGAGTGTTCTGTAGTTCCTCGAGTACAGAT